>JAZHYW010019928.1:0-33990 GCA_037355805.1 Ixodes ricinus | reverse complement strand
CTAGCAGTTATACTACACTGGCTAAGTTTCTTATATACAGCTGGGAGTCTCGTCGCCCTTTGAGGGAGACCAAGCTCTAGGCTGTATAAACACACACACACACCCCCCTGCCCCCCTTCCCCCACATGGAATCGCTGAAATGAGGCTGGAAAAGCAGACACTGCTCAAATATGTTAATACCGCCTCGCGGATATTGATCGAACAGCTATGATGAGTTGCGGCAGGCGACTCGGATACGACCCGTGTGATGTTCATACTTCTTCTCAAAATTGTCCATTTCTGCCACCTCTTTAGGACTGATGATTTGATTTGGATCAACAGTTGCGTAAAAAGAAAAAATGATACAAAAATATACAAGATAAGAATGTGCCAAAAACTCCGCCCACACGCTCATTACCGTCAGCCACCGTTCCTCTGGTGCAATGGGCAGATAGTCCGCTCCAAAGGAGCACGTGGAGCTGACGTCTGCGGAGATCGGTGCATACAGCTACCCTGCAAGAACAAAAAAGTCTTAAGCTGACTGTTTTCAACTAGGGGGCTGGATGGTGCCTTTAACAAACAGGTATGAATATGGCCCCTGTAAGAAAAGGTAGCGACATCTTCTCCCTCCCTCTTCTGACGCGCACACCTTTTATCTTTATGTTTTGCTTTTTATTACTACCGCGCGTCGACTGTAGCGCCACCTGGAATGGCCCTAGATACCAGACGGCCTTCCTATACTCGAGTCAATGCAGTTAAAGGCTGAAAGACACTCAGATACATACACACAGGCTAAAAGCGCACCGGCACGGTCTGGCAGCCTCGAAGGATGTGCTCAAAAAAAGACAATGAAAGCCCGTGCGGCTGCACAGTCGGCTTTATCTGATTGGCGACATGAGCTCATAGTATGCACTGCATTCCGACAGCATAAGCATTCCTTCTCCCTCCTCATCTGACGCGCACACCTTTTATCTTTATGTTTTGCTTTTTTTGCACTTACGCGTCGACCGTATTCCGCCTTGATTGGCCCAAGGTAGCAGGCGGCTTTCTTCAAAGGATGTCGCGACTTTTCCGTATAATGGGGCTTTAGGCAAAAAGCCCCAGAACTAAGAGGCTTGTCCCTGAAGTGTGCGTCTGGAAAGCTCTTTATCTTTTCCAAGTGCAATTGAACAGTGCCCAAGAAGCTGGATTTTGTTTTAACTTTAAGAGGGCTTTGTTTATAGCAGTAGCAGCGCACGCAGTCAAGAGAACACTTCTGGGAAAGCGCTAATTTGTGACAAGGCTGAGAGTCTTTTGTAAATCATGCGTGCATGTCCCACGTTTAAATGTCTCATTCTCAGAGTTTAATAATAATGGGATATAAAACCCACTAGGAAATGTCAGAAAGCGTAGATAAAAATTTTGTCTGAATGCATTAAGCCCAGCAGACGCCTGAGATCTGGATCCATGTGCAGGGGAGAAGGGCCGAACTTCAGGTAGAAGTTCGGCCCGCCCGCCAAACTCGGAGAGGGCCAGGCGCCTTCCAGCTCCTCTTCAGCGCCGATATGTTCGTGTGGCACCATTGTATTGTTCCATCCATGACGTCACATCCAGGATTTGCCTGGCAGTGATGTTACTAGTTGTGACCATGGCTACGTATCATCAGTTGTAGCGGGAAGTTCCGTTGTGCGCTTTAAAAACATATTGCAAGGTTACGAGACATCGCGTTCTAAACCAACACCATCAAAGCTGACCGTCTGACATTGCTCTTACGTACGTCGTTTGACCAATCGGGGAAAGTAGAGTGCCTTTCATATACACGCGCGCTTTAGCCGGAGTGGTGACACTCTCTGCCTTTTTTACGCCCAATCGTTTTTTTTGGCGCATTTTGAAGTGCGCGCAATCCGGTGTCAATCAGCTCGAGCGCGTAGCTTTGGCTAATGCAGAGACGCCATTTTAGCGCCCAAGTCACGCACCGAGTGGGCGAGAGCGTCACGCGCTAAATATTCAGTGCAAAAATTGATGTCTTCACCCTGAGACAGACAGACATGTAGGCACTCTCTTAGGGAAAGCCGACAACAAAGCGACGCTTTTTGTCACGCACGACAGCAATACTAGAAAGCTTAAGTACATCGTGTTTTCAGTGCCGCCGCTATTGGGAGCGATAGCCTGCGCTGGCAGTCCGACGCATGCTCTGGAAACGCGCGGCCCATAGCGGTAGGCGGGCCTTTTGAAAACGATCTACTAAACCTCCTCTAATGACCGAGTGCGTTAGCGCACCATGTTCGCTCAGAGCACGTGAAGCGAAATTGTGCTCTGCAGAACCCAGGAATTCAAGGTTTCAGTCTCCACCCTCGCTCAGCTCTTACAATGCGGATGAGCATCGTGCCGGCATCCGGTCGTGTATTACTACTGCGTTACGCTAGTTAAAGATCCCAGGCTAGCAGTGGTACTGCACTGCCTAGACTTTTTATTTAGAACTTAAACCAGTTTCGCCGCGCTCCAAAAGCACACCGACCTTACGTATAACCCCGAACGTTAATATTTTTTTTTATTTTTTCTAATTTTTATAGTTTTTAAGCCCGGGATGCATTACAAAGGGAAGGGGCAAAAGCAATACCGAAATATATCATAAACTAAGGTCAAGTACAAAATTTCAGTGAAACATGAATGCTGAATTATTAACTCAAATTATTGGTTATCGAAACAAATCGACTGATGATATGGATACTAACGATGCGAGAAGGAGGTTCCATTCGGCTGACGTTTTGGGAACCAAAGAGTTGAGGCGCGCATTGTTGCGACACTGATGAATTTCGACTATGAATTGATGGCCAGTGCGAGGGAAATATACCGAGGAAGAGAAAGAAGCTTAGATTTTAGAGTAGGTTTGAGAATTATAGACGCTTTACAGCAGCTGTGCATGGGTGCCGCCATAACCGCCCTTCAGTTTTTGCTTCCTCTTATTCCGTTCGCTGCACGTCATTCTTACCACAGCAGGGCAGGTTATTGCCACTTTAGGGGCTACTACGTCCTTCTCCCCAGCATAGGCCTGTGTGGAGGCTCCGGAAACGTCCGTTTCAGTGGCTTGGCATCTCGGTAAGACAAGAGAAGGTCGGCTATGGCGGCTCAATCTGGCGCGTGTGTAAAGCGTCTATATTTAATGAAAGAGACGTCAACATGATATTTTGCGACATAACAAAGAAGGGGATAGATAGGTTAGCTATCCTGGACAACACACTGGCAGCACGATAATAGAAAAAATAAAACGCGCACCGCGCTTTTGGACAACCTCAAGGTTAGGCACGAGCAAAGAGTGACCGGGATCCCAGGTGGATGAAGCGTATTATAATTTAGAACGTACTACGCTTTCAAAATAAAAGTAAGTTTAATGACACAGGAGCTAATGTATAATTTCGTTTTAAGTAAGCCACCACGGAGTTGGTGTTAGCGATTATGTGTTCCGTTCGAGTTTAAGATGGCATGCATGTTAAGGGTTAAAAATTACTACAAAGTTATGTAGGTAATCGGTATCAATATGTTACAATTGAAGAGATATTGTCAAATAAATTGGTAATGAAATACGATGTCCCACTGGGCTCTAATATGGGTATGTTATTGTTAGTGGCATATACTAATGATCTTTTAAATATTCCTGAATTTGCGAACGTAGTTATGTATGCAAACGACACGAAAGTTTTTTTCACTGGTATGAATAAACGGTAGCTCTAAGAAATTACCTAAAAGGTACTTTGTGAATTTGTCCAAGTGGTTAACAACAACTAAATTACAGCTTAACGAATAAAAAAAAGTAAAATTCAAGCCTATAAACAAGCGGGCCAATGACGCTGTCACTATAAAATTTAAAAATACAACCTTACAACAGGAAAAAGAACAAACATTTCTTATCGTTTTGTTTAATGAAGAGCTCACGTAAAATGCACATATATGTCACATCAAAATGCAACTATCCAGAGCTACTAGGTACATGTACAGTATTGCAAACTTAATTCTGCTCTGGCTGAAAAAGAGCTTGTATCATTCCTTGTTCTACTCCCACCTTACATATGGCATTTTGGTTTGAAACACCACAACAAGGGAAAACAATCCTGAACTATCAGTGTTACAAAATAAAGCTCTACGTATGTACGCTGCCTCCTTGTAACATGAGGACTTTCACTGTGAGCCGCATTATGTAACACAATATGTGAAAGCGGACCAGGTATATTAGTTCACATTAGCAAAATTTATTCATAAATGAGCACTACGTAGAGCTCAGTAAACCTCAGGAAGATAAAGCCTACTCTTTTCGGCCTACGAAAAAA
Source organism: Ixodes ricinus (assembly GCA_037355805.1). Taxonomy (NCBI): domain Eukaryota; kingdom Metazoa; phylum Arthropoda; class Arachnida; order Ixodida; family Ixodidae; genus Ixodes; species Ixodes ricinus. Next base: position 29,707 of record JAZHYW010019928.1, on the reverse strand, counting down.
CCAATGCCCAGGATTCGAACCAATTATTGCATGCAAAATCTTAACTACCAAATAATCGGTCTTCTTGGTATCTTAGAAAGGTGAGTGTACTTACTCAGACTGGCTTCTCCCATATAAAACTAATGTCAAACGTATTCTCGTGATTAAAAATATAGCCTTTAGAATTAATAGGTATGCAATTAGGCATTATATTGAGTAATTGCATACAACCTGTGAATACTCTGGTTTTGTTGCCGGATGTGCCGTTATGAATATATGTAAATGACTAATGCCTCTATAGATTGGTACATGGATAGTGCTTCTATTTTTCGTTACGCAAAGTTTTAAGATTTATTGTTTTGTATTAGGATTGTCTAATTCCTCTGGTATGTGCGGTGCTTTTTGTGGTGTCTGCTGATGTATTTAATTAGTAGTCAACTATTTTTGTCTTATAGCATAAGTGTGTTCAGTTATCAGTATAGTACTTAGCTGTATTTTAAGTGTTCACGTCTATCATGTGTTGTTATTCCTTGTTGTTTTTGTCTTCAATACTTTCAAACTGTAATGGGCGGAAAGGGCTCGCGAGGCAGTAATGCCTTTCCACCGCCCTTCCGGCCACGGCCTGCAAAATCAATGAAAAATGAATGAATTAAAAACGGTATGCGGGACCCGAGATATTTTTAAGAAGTAACAAACTGCAGGGGGAAGGTAACCAGATACTAGGACATCAAGACACCAGAATAGTTTTACATTTGTTTCTGTAAGGAGTCATGCACCATACGTTACAACATTGTTGAAATTAGTCTGGAAGAGAAGAGAATCACTCTTTAGTAACTTCGAGGTAGATGGCACAGTCGTCCGCAAACAAACTGACAGAAGATAATATATCTTGAGGTGAATCATTAATGTAAATTAGAAATAGCAATGAGCCTAAAGGAAATCTTTGAGAGACACCTGAGCTGAAAGGACTGAGGTAAAAATTAGCTTGGTTAGTCGTAAATACAGAGAACGATTTGTTAAAACAAATTTAATCCGGGACAAGACACTGGGATTGAGGGTTCGTTGGCCATGTTTGGAAAGTAGAAGGTTGTGGAAACCTTGTCGAATGCCTTGCAGAACTAAAACAAAAGAACAATAAATCTGGAACCCCTGATCGAGAATAGAAAGTAAGTTGTTAATAAAGGACAACCATTGAGTTTTACAAGAAAGAGGTTTTAAGAAAGCCCCGTTAAAGAGGTAAAATATGAATTCAAATCTAGAAAAAACTAACAAGTGCGAGTAAACTATTTTTTCCATAATTTCACAGGAGGTAATAATTAAGAGATCGGCCGCCCATTGTGACTAACAATGGTTGGATTTGGGTTAGCTGGTTTGTCATTTTGAGGCATACTGCGCTGCAAAGTGACACTTAACACATTGCGTTAAGTGTAATTGTGAGGTATATGGGTGTCGCTTAAGCTATGGAGCGGAACCACCTTCCCTCTTTTCCAATCATCGGGAAAAGTACCGAGGAGAAGGAATGAATCAAAACAAACATTTTGGAGAAAATACAGACGTATACATTTTATTATTTTTTAGAAACAAAAATGTCACGTTATCGCGACACACGAAATTACATTTATGGATGCTTTATTAGCTTACTACACCTTCATAATTAAAACTCGAAAGTTCCATAAGTAAAAATTCGTGGGGAGTGTACATTGTAAATCAACAGTCACTATTACAAATAAATTAACTTACACTGTAAAGCCCTCAAAACTTAATGCAAACATGTAGCAGAAGGAGCATGATAGTACTTTACGGACGTCAGCCACGATGTCATGCACGTCATAATCGCCTTCGTCAACACACGCACTAACGTACATCATTTCAAAACCTTCACGAACGCCCGACGATTAATAATTTGAAACAATAGGCTATCTCCAAAGCCATGGTGCATTCAGCCCAACGTCCTAACCTACATCTTACGCTCATTCTCACGGACTCGCAGCGCACCCTACGAAAATTTACCTAAAATACCCCCTGAACCATGTCACGGCTAACCTAGTCCGTAAAGTAAATGTCAGAAGCCCCGAGAAAAAAATCCGCATTTCATGGCCACTTAGCCACCAAGGCAGGAGGGAAATTAAACAGCCTATTGTTTCACCCGCGAAAACTCCTCGGGTCCTGCATCGTCATGGCCGAGCGCCTACTCGGCAGGGAAAGCGAGGAACACTAACCGAGCCCCACGGAAGTCGAAGCTGAAAGGAACACGGCAAGAGCGAAATTTGGGAATGAGTGTACACTCATTCCCAAAAACCATGTCAAGAGAGAAAGCCTTTCTGGTCAAACAAGCCCAGACCAACTCCCTACCATCACACCACATCTTCCACCATATTTACTAAAGTCCCGATTCCCCTACCTCTCAAAATGCGGAAACTACCTCTCCATCCCTCACGCCTACTGGTCTTGCAACCTACCCACCGTTCCCCCATCCCTTTCCCACAACCTTTCCTGGATGGAATGACTGACTCGGGCATCTACGTACCCACCGCACATCAGGAACTCGTCGACGACTCCGATCACCTCGCGGTATTTATCCGTTAGACGTGGGCCGGACAGGGACGTAACCCTTTTACAGACTAAAGGTCGTTCACACTCTCCCTTTCTTTCAGACAAAAGCAGAACGGAACTTTCGATACCACTGTAGAAAATGACGAACACTACCGGTGTGGTTCATACGTTTTATCTCCGTGTTCGAGCCGCGTTCTTGTGAGCTAATACCGCAGTCTCAATGGCAGTGGGAGCAAAAATTACATGTTTGGAACTTTCCAGGCCCTGGGTTTCTTGAAATGATTGTCCGATAAAACGCGTATTTAAGAAAACAATTAAATTTTAGTGTCACTGCTTTTAAGACCATCTTCCGCACAATATCCTAATTTTGTATCCATCACCCTCACAAATAATTAATTTCATAACACAGTCGAAGTGCTCAAATTCCATCAGTAAAACGCACCATGTTTTCGCTGGAAAGAACAGAAACTGACGTTATATCAGGCAAAGAGAGCCATGGGCGCTCTCGATTGCTGTTTCTGTGAATTAGTTTTGTTCTAAGAAACACAGTATTGATGCATGAAATGGAGAGCGTGCTGGTAAGGGTAATATAAATAAAGAGAGGACATAAAAGACAAGGAAGGAGTTTGGGAAACGTATTGTGTCCTCCCTGTACACAAAACATCCCAAACAGCGAAACGCCTTGTCTGTCCCTGACTTTTATGTTCTTCCCTTTATTCATATTACAATATTGATGGTATTAAGAAACTTTAGGTTCCCCGATGATGCACCATCAATCATGTTGATTACGACCAGAAATTAGTAAAGGCCCGCGAATCTGACGATGCCGGGCCTGATATGGCGTCACGCATTGACCAGCCATATATACTTGCGAAGTTCGGCGTGCAGCATTGTATTGATCTTCATCATCGATTTGACAAATATTGAGGCTCCTTAAAAAAAAAGACAAATGACTATATTTAGGCCCTCTCGACGTGACCAGCAGCAAAACTTGTTACCTTCCGGATATCACCGGAAAGTCCCTGCTGTCAGTGACTCTAGGCGGCATCCCGTTTCAAAAAAGGAACCTTTTCGCGCTCATACTTGGTGTATCGGGAGTGTTACTTCCCCAACGTCAATATCCCTTTAACTCTCCAAGAGGGGATCATTGTGAAAGGGACGAATAATGGCGGCAAATCGAAAGGGATGATAGGCGTCTCGTTAGAAACTACGCAAGTCCGCCCGCCAAGGGGAAAGAATTACGACTCCAATTAAAACGCGCTCTGATCGAGAGCGAACCCTCCTTTAATTACGGGACGGATATATGGGACCGCAAATCCTCCCAACGGAGTCCGCGCTTTCCTGACGTCCCGAGTCGGGGAATGGCGCAGTAATCCTGTCTTGCGTCCGCCTTACGGAGCTCGGCCTTTGTTCGGAGAGAAAGGGTTTGGACCGCGGGTGTGGCATCAGTGAAAGCTCGTCTCTAACGTGCAATTATATGTAGAATTTTGTGTTTTTCGTTTTCTTTATTTTTTTAATTCGGTGAGTATATTTTTTATACGTTTGATGTTTTGGGCGTAAATTGTTTTGAGTTAGGCAGAAATATATGTATATTTCAGTGCTCATGCTGAAGGAAAACGCAATTCGCCCTAGGCTAATTCGCAGTGACGGAGAAGTAGGCCAGAAGGTGCAAATTGGTCGAACGAGGTCGAACATGGTTTAACGAAACAACTGTAAGAGTTATCTCGGGGTCGAGGGGGGGGGGAAGATTGGTACAAGGGCCCTCCCCGTTATGACAATCAAGGGACCCCCTGAGGTCCTGTGACCCCCTGAGGTCACGTGACCCCCTGAAGTTATGGGCCCCCCTGAGGTCATGTGACCCTCCTTCTCTCGCATGACCTTTGGCCATGCAGAGGAGGAGGGAGGAGGGGTATACCCTCCCCTCAGTACCCTTCCCTCATCCTCCTCAAGGGCTGCGCTCTAATTCGGCATTACAGAGAGTTGTAAACGGCTTTTCATTTTAGAGCCCAGCTCTTAGGCGCCCGTTTCCGGCTTGAGCGGCGTCGCCGTCGCCGTCGCCGTCGAAGTCGGCGTCGGCGTCGCCGTCGGCGTAACCGCGCGGTGCATGATGGGTAAATTTCCCCGCTAATTCTAGCGGAAAATTTTCCCCGCTAAATCTAGCGGGAAATTTTCCCCGCTTAATCTAGCGGAAAATTTTTTCCGCTAAATCTTGCGGGAAATTTTCCCCGCTTAAATTGAGCGGAAAATTTTCCCGCTCAATTAGTGGAAGAATTTCCCCGCTAAATTTAGCGGAAAACTTTCCCCGCTAAATTTAGCGGAAAATCTACCGCTAGATTTAGCGGAAAAATTTTCCCCGCTAAATTATCGGAAATTTTTCCCCGCTAAATTTAGCGCAACATTTTCTCCCGCTAAATCGTAGCGGGGAAAATTTTCCGCTAAATTTAGCGGGGAATATTTTCCGCTAAATTTAGCGGGAAAATTTTTCCCCCCCCCTCGACGTCACGTGACGCCCAGCCACGTGACCCCCCCTCCCCGAGGTCACGTGACCCCCCCTCCCCGAGGTCACGTGACCCCCCTTCCCCCCCCCCCCGTGCCTTCCCCTCCTCCCCTCAATAGTTGCGCTCTGATTCGGCGTTACAGGGGGTTGTAAACGGCTTTCATATTTTTTACCATCTTTAACATGCAGTTTGCATATTGTACCCTGTTTTCGACCTACGTCTAAAATAGGTAATCACATTGCATCGCATTACTTTTTACTCATTAGGATAATATATATATATATATATATGGAGGCAAACGTGCACCTTATATGGCTGTTGGAGTTTTTAAATATGTTTTAATATATGTATGTATAATATATAATATAACACGAATACTATGTTTTAAAGACTCAACAACCGTCTCAAGTGTGTTTTCTTCCGTATATACTTTTCTGTCATCCTGCCCTACGTTTTCTCTCTCTCTCGATATATATACATATATATATATATGTATATACATATATATATATATATATAGATATATATATATATATTGTGAGGGTGTTTATGAGGGACGTATTTGATGGTGATGTGGAAGACCAGAGGCGATCAATGGCGGAACAGCCGAATCGCTCCCAGCTCGTGTGTCCAAAAACATGCAGCGCGCGCCCCTATTTCCCTAAGTTGTGCGTAGGTCGTCTTCGTGACAATATATATATATATATATATATATATACATGACGAAGGCCGGACTCCGGCCGAAACGTGTATTCCTTCTCTGCGTCTTGAAAATGTGTTTTTAGTTTGAGAACTTTCTCAAGCTGACAAAGCGTGCGCCATGCTATATTCTCATTGGCATCATGGGTGCTGATTTTGTTTTGTTGCACAGATGACTTGAGATTCAATTCCATGCGGTCACCTCATAAAAGCGAGCAAAACATCAATTGTAATTATGTTTTATTTTTGTTTTGAAGACCCTGGCGGGCGCCGCTTAACCATAATGTACACTTTTAGTCGACTGTACATTGCACTTTCGCGTTGCTAGCGGGAGCTCGTGCCGTTAATTTGAGATTGAACCTGCGCCCGGCTGGGTCCCTACTCCGCAGCGTGTGGTATACTAAACGTTTCAGATATTGCGCTGGTCCGCTGCCAATAGGTCACATGTTTTATGTGAACCGTTGCAGCACTTGCGCAGTCTACTCGTTATTTTAATACGAGTGTTTTATCTGTCATACGTTCGTCGAGCGATTAAGTATTTCACACTACCAGTGTTACTAATAATTCAAATATCTCGCTAACAGCCAAGAAGCTGTCGCTGCCCCAAGAATGGGTGCTTGGACCACGACTGGTTTGAACAGACGTCGCATTGTCACAGTCATCGTCGACGCAATGCAGCCTTCAGTAATTTGGCCTTCCCTTTCGATTCTGCGGCGCACTATGGCCTTTGTTGCTGATGCACCAAAACACCCCAATTTCATTCATTTTGATTCTGCCGCTAAGAAAATCCGACTTAGGTCATCTTGGAATCTAATGTAGTGGGCGTCCGCGAAAAGACCGACCCCTGTTTTTTGCACCGAAAAATAAACTAGAAATTGCGGAGAGCTCAAACTTTGTTAGAACGTAGTCCCCGCCGTTCGAGCAAGACAAAAACGTTTTCAGCCCCAAACAATTTTCTTATTCAAAAGTTATAAGTGATTTTCTAAGATCGTATCAATGATGAAAAGGGGCCCATTTTTGCCCGGTTTCGGTCTCTGCGCCTTAGAGCTCCATGTATTCGAGAGCTCCGTTCACCGCCTTTTTCCATTGAAATTTTCAAAAAATCACTTATAACTTTTGAATAAAATAACAGTTGGTGCTAAAACTTTGGCAACTTGCTCGAACGGCTAAGGTTACGTTCTGACGGAGTTTGAGCACTCTGCTATGTCTAGTTTATTTGGGCGGTGCGAAAAACAAGGCTGGGTTTTCTCGCGGACGCCCGGTATACTTACGAGGCAATAAAACAATATTTGATTTGAACTGCAACGTTATGTTTCTGAGATTGCTGCACACTCGGCAACCAGTATATTTGTGCGAGGCACATCTCTTCAGTGGGGTTCGATTTGAGGGGTACAACTTTTAGCCCAAGAGAACTAAATGCATGGGTTGAAAATTGTATGGCTCGTGACCAAATGTAAACGGATAACTTTTAGTCCGAGGGGTCTAAATGCAAGGGCGCGACATATAGTCCCAGTGGTCTCAATGCAAGGGTGAAACAATTGGTCCCAGTAATCTAAATGCGATGGCGCAACATTTAGTCCAAGGGGTCTAAATGTAAACGCGCAACATCTACTCCTAGTGCTCTAAATGCAAAGGGGAAAAGTTAGTCCTTGGGACCAAAGTTAAGGGACCCCCATGACTAACGGCGGGGGGGGGTGCAAAAGTCGCACCCCTCCCCGTTAGTCCACCAGGAGATTAATGGTGTTGGAAGCGCACTTGGTCAACGGAGGGAATAAATACCGCTCTTCTTTTTTTACAGCGTAGGTTGCTTTGCTATCGGCGAATCAGCCAGCGCTCTTGAGTCGCGAGCACATGCCACGCTCGAGGAATCGCTAACTGATCCGCCGCCGACCATAAAAGTCCCTTAGATAGTGAACCTTTATAATCGTGTGAATGGGGTATGCCTTAAACCAACGTGCTGGCCTACGAACTCATGTTTCCGCGCTCGAATACCGGCCGAGCTGCCCGCAATCTGACGGAGGCCGAGCAGAAATTTAGGTTGCACGTCAAAAGATCGCACGTTCGTAGAAATGAACCCGCGACTTTTGAGCTGGAGCGCGTCAGCGGATATTCGCTGGTTTACTTGTAAAACCTTACCATATGAATATTTACCGCACTTTACTTTAGTTCAGAGCACAGCCAATGCTACGGGCTGATGAAGCCACTCAAGCATCGCCAAGAGTGGAAGGTAATGCAGTTCGTCCTGTTTCTCTGCCTGTGCGGGAACGGGCTAAACTAGCGCCACTAAATAATCTGCGCTTCAGAGTAACGACACTTGCCCATATTGTGTCTTAAAATCACGGATGTCAGTTATCTCAGGATTTATCTGAAATCACAGGAAACGCTTCTCCACTCTCCACAAATGTTTACACAGTTCGCGGCAGACTAAAAAAATATTACATGAGCTTCCTATCACCATATCTTATGCTGAGGAAGTCGCACTTTTGAATCAAGACGATCGGCAGTTGCGTCTGCTCTGCATACGAACCGAAATGGCGGCGCCCGAAACAATGTCGGGGAACAGAGCGCCGATACTCTAAGCGAAGCTCATTTAGAGGCTCTAGGCTAAACCAAGTGCAGTTGGATTGCTGGCCAGGTGTGTTGTCCCACCGCAGCTCGGAACAAGTGCAGAAATGCGCGAGTGCGAGCTCCGTTCAAAGCACGGAGCCCAAGCTGCTCGAGCCCAAGGCTGTTCCTGTGATTCGTGTTTCGAGACTGTATTTCGCATGATGTACGATGCCCGAGTCCTACTAGAGCGACAAACAAAAACAAACGACAATGAAAAGCCTGAAACTTGTGGGAGCCGAGGGCGAAAGACGAGGCAGAGGTCACGGGACAGGTGGTCGGTGGAGAAGTCACGAGCTGGCGCGAGAGAGTGCGAGCTGAGCGAGGCTGAAGCTGGTACCAGTAACGTCGGAGCCGGGCTGCCTGGCCTGGCCCATGGCGAACCCCGGAGCGGTCCACCAGCGAGGTCTGGAGCAAGACCGGTGGAAACGGCGAGCCCTGGCCATATGACCTGGGCTATGACGATCCCGGGGTGGTTCCGCAGCGAGACTCGGGCATTGATAGCCCGGAACAGCCAGCCTACGCAGCGCTGGCGTGGGAAGGGCGATCCGTAGGCCTGGACACGGGCTCCGACTCTGAGCTCTGATCGACGGGCGACAACAAGAGTCGGCATGCCTGGACTGCCGGCTCTCGACGACGGGGAACCGAGAGGTACAGTAAACCCATTCGCTGTCTTCCCGTTGTTATGTCACTCCCTGGGTGACGGGCGGAGCGCATACCGATCGGGCGGCGATTATTAGTAGAGGGACCTCCGAAAAGAACCCCACATTAAAATGGCGCCCAACGTGGGGCCCGTTAGGTATGCCTCTGCTTCTAGTCGTCCCCAGGGAGTCTCACGAATTCGTTGAGCGGGCTGTTTACTAACACTAACGGTGCCCGTTGAGACAAAGTATGTTGGAATTTCGGCGACTTGTCTCACAGCAGAGCTGAGCAGGTGTCTCCTCGAAACGAGTACCTAAATGGCTCGAAGGACGAGGTTGCGGACGCGCTTTCTCGGGTACCCCATTATAATGGTTGGCAGGAGACGAGGAGCGCGGTTAAGATGTAAGGAAGTCGTCTTCGGAGGCAGAGGAGAGCCACAGCATGTTCGCTGGAAGGCAGGACAGCGACTGGCAGGAGGGAAAACAGCCCGGACTCGTTGCATATTTAGGATTTAGGCTTGGGGTGATGCGGTTGGCAAGTAAGCGCTTGTCGAGGCCCGGGGTGCAGATGTGTTTTTGTCAGTGGGCGTCGGAAAGACTGCGGAAATAGCGGTCGACACCGGGAACACTGGCGGACGAGATTGTCGGCGGGTGTCGGGAAAACTGGCGGAAATTGCGGTTGACACCGGGAACGCTGGCAGGTGACTTAATGAGTACTATGATTTGTAACCGCTGGGCCAAGACGGCTAGTTGCTTCGCGTCACTCCAACAACCGACGAAGGGCAGAGGGACGACTCTCCCTTGAGGGGGTCGTTCCAAGAAAGCTACGAAATGCTTTAAATGATTCTTTCTCGACTTCACTCTGGCCGGTCGTGGCAGTGACAGCAAGACTTTTAAATAAGTTATGTCGCGTCACGACCTGGCCGGGGATGAGACGGTAGACATTTAGGTGGCTTGCAGCTGTCCAGCTTGCCTTGAGGCGTGAGCGGTTTAAGCGGGCTTGCTCGCTGAGGTGCCGCCCCTCCGAGGACCGATCAGTCCCTAGAGCTCGTATACACGTGGACGGAACGGGACGCTGACGCTTACATCGAGTAGCACATGGCACATGTAGCCGTTGCGGAACGCGGGTATGTCATATGGCCGTCCCGCCACAGGCTTTGGATCCCTTCGCTTGCGCAAAAAATGGACTAGGTTTACACCATCGTTACCTGTTCTGAAGGAAGCTTACGCTTTGAGCAACGCAGCTAGTGGTTTTGCCGCATCGCTTGCTCCGAAGTGAGAAGGGCACCCGAGGTACAAAGACGCGAGCGTCGTGTCTTACTTCTATTCTTACTCGGCGAGATAAAAACGAGGAGGATCGCCCGGTTCACATCGCTGACTTGAAAGGATGCTACCATTGTCGCGATGGGAAAGACGTATAACATAAGGTTGCGGTAGGACACAAGAAATCCCCTGTTCTTGGCGACCCGGGAGCGAGCTCTGGAATGCAGACTTGCTGAGTTAGCCGCATGGTACACGAACCCGTCGGCAGGCAATTTGCCGGTGGAGGATATGGCCACTGCCACAGTCTGCGGCAGAGTACTTGTTCGTTGTATGTTGTTTTGACACTTTTTTCTGTGCAGAACAGCTTCTTGGAAAGACGGCCATAGACGGCGTAACCCAGGAAGCCCACCGGGAGGGAAGACGGGCCCATTCATTTTCCCAAGTGCTCAGGGTGGCTGACAGTTGTTCGGCCTGACGAACGGTTCAGGCGGGCAGTTCTAAGCCCGCTGTGACCTCTAAGCGGAACGGGGCAGGTCCGTCTGCGTCGGCCGGACCAGCTTAGAGCAAGCCCCCTGCTGCATCGCGGTGAGTGGGACAGCGAGCGACAGACAGGTCAGCATTGTCTGCCGGCTTCGATAGCCACCACCACCTACGCCGCTTTCGGACGCTGCAACGTGGCCACTCCGGCAACAGCAACAGCGGCCGCCCATGAAGCCCAGCGGCTCCCTGAGGCCCATGAAGTCCCCCGATGTCCGGGTCTTGAGGGCGGGAGAGTGTGGGAGCCGAGGGTGAAAGACGAGGCAGAGGGCACGGGACAGGCGGTCGGCGGAGAAGTCACGAGCTGGCGCGAGAGAGTGAGAGCTGAGCGAGGCTGAAGCTGGTACCAGGAACGTCGGAGCCGGGCTGCCTGGCCTGGCCCATGGCGAACCCCGGAGCGGTCCACCAGCGAGGTCTGGAGCAAGACCGGTGGAAACGGCGAGCCCTGGCCATATGACCTGGGCTATGACGATCCCGGGGTGGTTCTGCAGCGAGACTCGGGCATTGATAGCCCGGGACAGCCAGCCTACGCAGCGCTGGCGTGGGAAGGGCGATCCGTAGGCCTGGACACGGACTCCGACTCTGAGCTCTGATCGACGGGCGACACCAAAGGTCGGCGTGCCTGGACTGCCGGCTCTCGACGACGGGCAACCGAGAGGTACAGTAAACCCATTCGCTGTCTTCCCGTTGTTATGTCACTCCCTGGGTGACGGGTGGAGCGCATACCGATCGCGCGGCGATTATTAGTAGAGGGACTTCCGAAAAGAACCCCACAAACTAGAGTCTTTCGCGATTTTACTGGCTTTGTAGAATAAGGGAGGATATGCTCAAACACGAGCATCATGCACGTGAGGGTATCTTTGGCAGTCTTACAATCACTCATGCTTACTTCACAATTACCGAATGACTAAACGCCTGCCAAAGGTATTGGGGAGGAGATTGAACTGTCGCGCCTCTAGCGGTACGCTTCAGCTGTTCGACAACAAACAGAATTTACGTGTTTGTTTTTGATAAGAGAAATAGAAGATGTCGATTCGAAGGCCGCTCCTCGTTGGACCAAAGCACTGATTAGACAGAAGCGCTCGTGCCCGGACCGTGCGAGGCGAGGTTCAATTTCTCTGTTATGCTGTGTTAGTAAACACCGGGCTGTTGGGACAACAAGCTCGACAAAGCGCCTCCTATAATTCGATATCCTGCTCAATGCCATTGCGAGCATGCTGCATGTGTTCAAGACTTGTCGCTGTCGTTCGTTTCTGTTTGTCGCTTTAATGGGACTCCGTAACGAGCAGTGTGACCTCCACTTTAAGCACCAAGATGGCTTAGGTATCGTTCCTCTGAAGAGTAGCTTTTCAGTGTCTTCAGGACCAGTGTTTGAGTTCTATAAACGTAGCCAGGTTATTTTCAATCTTGCTAGGCTCTCTCTTTCTCACCGCCTACTGTCATATTGCAGCGTGCATTACCTAGAAGGAAGGCAGTGCTTCCAGAAGATTCGTGTTTACTCGTACTCCGAGTGTACAAAATAAGGAAGGCCAGAATGACCTTGCCTAGTCAGACTCGTCGTAGCTCACTCTCGAAAATCCTAGATCGAATATTCGAGATGCCGTGCGTAGTTGATAAGGAGCCGAGGGCAGCTTTGCCGACTCTCTCAGATTCGACCGACGACGAAGCAGATTCACTTTGCGCTAGCCAGATGTCAGGAAGACAGACCGGCGCTCGCGGCTGCTTTGCTCGACGTTTGTTCTTCCTCTTGCTTTTAGCAGAAGCTCGCCAATTAAACCTTTATTTTGCAGTTCAATAGTTATCGTCTCTTCGCCTTCCTCCGCCACAATATCTAGAGAGTTGAGCCCATTGATCTCCACTGCAGTAGGCTGGATCGCGGATCGGGAGCCCGTCCGTGTGACACCGGCGGCCATTGCTTGGCGCCGGACAATACACGCCAGTCTATGGGAGAAACACATAAATGTAGAAATATTAATGTTTCGACTTCAGGGCAGGTGTTTTATTATGCGCAGCGATCATTATACCAGGTGTTTTGAGATTGAATTAGTTTTATCAGGCGGTCAAAAGCCAATTTAAAAAAGACTATGCCGGAGCACCACTGACTGTGCCGGCGTCCCTTGTTTTTATTGCTAAATAAATTGCGCGTTCAACAAATGAACGACACGCTCCGAGTTTTAGTTCGTCACAGAAGTCCTGACTGCAGTTCAAAGCAAAAGCTTGCACCCGCATTATTCTGTACAAACGTTTGAAGCGATGCAAATGCCCCTAGTAAAGGCCTTCTAATTGATCGTCTTGTTAGGTTTGATGACTTCGAGATGACGAACGACTCCACATTGTCTCTCAAAACCCTTGTCTCATTTAATCGCATAACAGTTTACGCCCCACAAAGTCCCAACCTTTGACGTCAACAACAAATCAATTATTTAAAAAAAAAGATTATTATTCTCACATCTTTTATATCAGCGCCTAGAATATTAACTGTAATTCCCGGAAAACACAATAACATTTTCATTGTCGAGAACAACCTACCAAGGTAAGAAATTGCTCTTACCCCTGTTTCTCCCATAGAGTCCCATGCATTAGCTGGTGTCAAATGATGGCTGCCGGTTGTGCCGCTCAACCCCAGCAAGGCAAGCCTATATGCGCGATCCAGTCTACTATAATGGAGATCAGTGGTTGAGCCGTTCGTTAGAATAAACCGCAGGAAAATAGAGGGACACTGATGGCAGACTAGAGATTAGCTTCTCTGCAAAAACACCTCTTGGGGTCCGATTCTCGTCGAGGTGAGATCGACAGATTTCGGGACTTGGACGTGACGTTGGAGTCCCCTGCTGGGCCCGCGTAATCAGCGAATAAGGAATATTCAACCCGTTAGCCAGTCCAGAATCCGGCACCATTTTGGTGAGATTTTCTAACCACGGTGGTAGAGCTCTTCCGGCTTCTAATGTGCTTGTCCTTTCTTTATCCACCTGCCATTTTTAGCTTCTGGACGGCAGCAGAACAATTCTAAATTTGCAAGGGAAGCGCGGGTTGTCGAGCGCCATGAATGTGAATTATCTGACGATCACAATTTCACCCGGCGTCCGATCTCACTTCGCCGCGGCTTACGGATGGATGCCTGGATGCTAACGGCTGTACCCTTTATATCGGGCGACAGCCTGCACCACCTAGCCTAGAAGTTAAGGACCCAAAGTATGATTTATTTATTTCGCCAATTTGCTTACCCTCTGCATTTTCGTAACTATAACCAGGCGGTGTGGGATATCACCACGATAACCTTCGGGGATCGGGCAAGAAGATACAGAAGCCTTCACACCTCCGCTTCTTGCCCAAGGTGAGAAAGTCGCACATTTTCCTCTGGTCAAACCTAGTCGGCGTTACCCCGTCACTGGCCCTACTAGAAGACGGGGTGGAGATTTCTGGCCGAAGCAACGCGGTAAAAAGTCCCAATTTTCTTTTGTCCCGCCAGTCCCGAGTTGTGTCAGTTCGTTGTACGTCATTAATTTTTTTCTACATAATGTTCACCAGTCTTCCAATCTCCTCTTTGTTATCAAAATGAACTTATCATTCATTCTTCCAGACTCGTCTAGATACCCCAGCGCTCCGGCGAAATCCGTCGCCCCCCTCCGGGAGGCGCGGGGGCAAACCCTGTCCACCTCAACACCAACGTTCTATTGTCTCCTCTTCCTTTTGGCATACACACTTAGGCAAAAGGGTATCTATATTCCTCCCTAAAGGCAGGAACGGTCTTGTAACCTATGTTCCTTCATAAAAGAAGAAACGTTCGTCTCTAAAGCAAAAGAGCAAAAGGTTCCTCCGTTGCCTGCATCTCATTATGGCGGCCCCGAATCGAGGAAATCGAGCTCAATAAGGCTTAGCGAGGACGCTACGTCTCGTGTACGGGACGAGAGGAGCAGCAAATAAGAGCGTAACACGAGCTTTTCTGGAACTGTGTTTATTTGTGAAGCCAGCTTTCCCCGCAGGCAAAGAGATTTCCGTTTCAAATGTAGCTACTCAGCCTTCTCGTCGTCAGCACTGCGATGTTAAACGGAGACAACCGATTTCCAGTTACTTCGCACACTTTACTATTCCTCGAGTCACAATTCCTTCGTGAACCGCACATCACGGAGGAATGGTAAACCAATGCGCGAAACCAAAAGTCGATTTTAAAAGAACAAACTGGAAGCCGCTGTTGCACGTAACCAGAAAGTATCGCGTAGCGTTAAAGACGATTAAATCGCTTGCCACCGGACAGCAGGGTCAAGCAGAGTAATTGCAAGTAGCTAGGATAGGTGGCTGCTACGTAACGGTCAATTCATGTGCTACAAAAAATAGTTTTAGTTGCTTCCGCCACCATTGCGCTTCGGGATCTCCGGGAACCCTTATTATACTCACATGTAGACACACATTACGCATGCTACAAGCATCAGTTGAACGTATGCACACGGCACATACAAACATCAATACAACAGCACACAAACCCAATCACTACCTCCGACCAGTGCGTTTCCGTCTTTTATACTGGACGTTTGAACGAACGAAATTTCTCGGTGACCGCCTAAGCCAAAAAATATATTCCCAGCATGTTGATTTTTTTCCTGCTATGTCATACCTCTGAGAGTATTTTGAATGGCTCTGGGGATGAATCTCTTATAAAAAGTAAACGCTCATTCCGTAATTATTTGAAAGCCAATAAATCAAACCGCTCCAATGCGGTTCCAAGTCATGCGTTTTTTTCCCCGCACGGCATGTCCTAGCCAGTATTTCTATTGTAGCTTTTGTTTTTCTATTTGTGCTGTTCGTGTGCGGCTGCAATTGTCGTCTTGAATTAATCTCTTTAGAGCGAATATTCACTCAGCTGGAAGGGATGCTCCACGGGCAAAGAAATCGCTTTTCGATCAACTTGAATGCAGTGAAAGCCGCGACTTGCGGCAGGTGTTAAGTGTACGGAGCAACGCCGTGGCGAACTCGAAAACTTCTAGCACTCATCCCAGCGCGCCATTTGGAGGGCAGTTTCTCCAGGAACTGTAGTATATTTAAACAGCAAAATATATTATAGCTTTTTTTTGTCGATTTTACTTACTGTTTTTCCTTAATGCTAAAATTTCAAACTGTAAATATACGTACTTTCCGTCATATTTTCATACTGTTCCCTTCTTTCCCGAGAGCGCAATCGGTATCGGGGTCGAGAAAACCGACAACCACATTGGCCACTGTACGATAGAAGCTACTGTTCAGAACAGCGTTCCAACATGACTATCCGCACGCCGATCGATTGCACCTAATCACTCAAGTGGTCCTAAACTCTTTAACCTAAAGCAGAATGTCAACTTGTGGCACCCCGAACCCCTACGATCAAGGCCCGACCGGCGGCATCAAGGCCCGACATCTCATCTTGTTGTTACACCACTGATACGCGAACACACGGTCACATTGGCGATAATTCCAGTCTTCTGTTCACAACGCACAAAACTGCCATCACGATGTTGCTGCTATGTTGCTGACACGCAGAAATACAGAACCACTTTGACTGCCGGTTGGCACTCGGCATCGGTAAACAGAACCGAACTCAGTACAGAAGGCACCCAGGCACCCGGCAGCAAAACCCGCCTGTCTTGGACGCAGGTTCCGCGATTTCCATATCGTTATCAACGTCGACACATCCACTGTGAACAGATCGTTCCGCCTGGTCCGAATGGTTCCGCGTTGGTTCCGCAATCCGGAGACGGCCATCTTAGCCCAGTGAACGTAGCGCTGCTGGCACTGCTCCGGAACTTCTCTGTTTCTGCTGCCTTCGTTTGATCGTTTGATAAAATTAGTGGTAAAAACGTTAATGCGACTGAAATGCTCTGCACGTTTGGAATGGGAGACGAAATCACAGGCGGCCTTCGCTGCCGCTGAAGCTCAATAACTCAACAACTTTTATTAAACAACGTGTGCAGCGTGCCCGAAAAAGTAAACCGAAGGAAGATGAGTCGGGAGGGCGGAAGCTTTCTCCCGTCTCTCTGGAGTAGGAGAAAAACGTCTCGTTCCTCCCTGCTTCTTGTGTCCGCTTGGGGGCGCGTGAGTAGAAGGGAGGAAAATGCGCCACTGCTACATTTTTTCTCCATTTTTCCTTATAGTTTACGGCACGCCGTGTGTCCATTTCCTCCTATTTGTCCCTAATGTCCTAGTCCTCATTACTTCTGTTCTCACCTCGAATAACAGCGAGCTCCCCCGTGAATTACCATACCAATGTTCCTTCCTTGTTTACTCTTTTCGTCCCCTATACATAGGTAAAGCTGATTTTTCCTGAATTCTTTCCTCCCACATCCTTCTCTCGGCTTCTTTGACTTCCTTTTTCACAGAGGTAGTCTGTTCTGCCCCACACTTGACTGTTGGTATTGGAGTTTTAGTTTTAGGGTTAGGTTTTTCCAATTAATGTTCAAACGTTTCATGCACACATGCCTATTTACCTTTCTTGCCCGTCCTATATTCTCAATTGTGTCCAGTCTTTGTTCAGAGTTAAACTTACTGATCGCCTATTTACCCTCGAAGAGGCTCAGCCTATATCTCCCTGTACTCCTTCATTTGGTGTATTCCCATGCGCCCCCATTGCGACCAAGCTACGGTTTCGTTTGCTACGATTCGTAGCAAACGAATCACTTCTTTTTTTTTCTGTTAGCAGACGACGTACGGTGTTTCCATGTTTTATTTCCATCTGCAAATGACGTTTCGTAGTAGGAGAGCTCCGTCCTTCTTTCGCCCTGGGTGGACGAACTGTCTTCGCACAATACTTGACCTCGCTCAGGGGAGAGGCAAATTAAATCTCGCTCTGGCCCTCGAGGTGAAAAAACTTGGACCCATTTTAAGCTTCCAACTAGCCGCAAGACGTTTGGTTAGTTCGTCACCCATTTCTAGCGTCGCTAGAGTTGAAGGTTAATCATCTTGGTGATCAAGAAATGTGACACACGTGACGTTTCCGCCACTGCCGTATTAAGGCAACGTAACCAAGAATAATCAATGCCTGTGCGTTAGAAGTTTGACGTCATCGTAGGAAGAGGGGGCCAAAAACAAACCGGACAGCGTTTGCCTGAGCCTTCCGTCGAGTACTTAGATGTTCACCCGTCGGCATAAACATAAATATTTATATTATAGCTGGTGTAAAAAGAAAAAAAAACAACGTATTTTGCACCATGAAAGCTATCAAAGATTTCATTTAAAAACCAGGGATTCTAGCCTATATGCTGAAGGACGGAAATTCACACCCGGCGGGAGGGGGGGATATTTAGCGTTAGATGTCAAGGCGCATAATGAGGTCCGACATCGGCAATGCTACAAGAGGGTGGCGAAAATGTCCCGCTGTCAGTAAAAATATATCTTAACACAGGGAAGGGTAGCCTGCATACAGGACGAAAATAAACCCTGGAGAAGGGGAACAAGAGGGACAAAGGACAAACACAAATCTCCAAACACAGCTAGGCGACTGGTGCGCGACCGAAAAATCCGCCTGGTCCGCCCGGTCCGCCTGGTCCACCTGGTCCGGTCCGCCTGGTCTTTAAAATGCAAGCCTTTCACCCTTGGTGGTGTTGGACTGGTGGCTGCGGATAAAACCCGTTTGCTCTACTGACGTCTAACCATTGGTTAGCTCAGTTGGTAGAGCGCTCCACTGGAAATAGAGACGAGGGTGGAAATTTGGGCAACTTGGTGATTCATAATGATTAAAAAGCGCAACAAGACGACGGGACACAGAAGAAGACACATACACAGCGCTACTTTACAACTGAACTTTATTTCCGTTGCAGCTCGGTATATATTACCGGCCACAACACAAACAAGTTAGGAAGGATTTATGAAGGAATGAATAAATTTATAAATTTAGGAAGGATTTATGAACCAAGGGGGAACAAGCCAATCCTGCCATCACGTCGGCACACTCAAAACTCGTGAAGAGGGGGATAATTGATCTCTGCTTCGGTAACGCTCTAAAGAAGTCATGCACTCACAAGATCAACGAAAGTTTTAAAAATCAGGTGTAAAGACTCAAGACCGCAGGGTATCCAGCCTCCCTTCTATCAGCCGTAGCACAAAACACTCTCAAAAGGTTAAAGAATAAAAATAGGCAGGGAACGAAAGTACAGAGGAAGAAAACAGAGAAACTAATGGTCATACCATACCTACATAAAGTGTCCCATAATCTTAAAACAGTGGGCTTGCATGCAGGGGTTAACGTTGTGTTTTCAACACCTGTCAAGTTGGCTAGTTTATGTAACAAGGTAAACTCCACTTCCTACATCATAAGCAGACCCGGCTGCATGGAAAAGCACAAAACTTGCTTTGTTGAGTGTACAGAAGAAGTTGAAAACTCCGTTCCATTATCGTGCGGGCGTCTTATATTGGGCAGACTGGTCGCTGCCTGAACGAAAGATTGAGGGAACACCGGTTGAATGTAGATGCCGTCATATCAAGACACTTCGGTGTGCATTACCGGGATTGTACTCCAATTTTCACAGACTGTACTGCACTAAACAAAACACAAACAAAACCACTAGGGAAGTACTCGAGGCTACGGTCGATCATATAATTTGGTCTTTCTAGTTTTGGTGAAAGGCAATGTACAACAGGTGAGGTGTAACTGACTGTTCAGTGTGAACACAAATTTTGTAGTGCACGATAAACGTCGGGTTGTAGAGCTGCGGGTAGCAGCAGTCACCAGTCGCCAGTCCGCCCAGCCTCGAAGGACATTGGGGTGGTGACTCGTAAGAAATTACTGTGGTGATGGGAATTGCCGAACAAAGATTATTCGCGAAGGGCGGCATACCACCAGCGCATGGCCAACTCCAGCGCTTGAGTCCTAGCAATCATAAACAAATTCTCGTCATCTCCTGCAAATTTGTCTCCATCCACCCCTAAGTTAATAGAGCGTTGGCACCTGCGGGTTTGTCAAATCTTTGAACCGCCTCCCTTTCATCATCTGACCCCGCCCTCAGCATGTGGGTAGGAAGCCAAGATTGTAGAGAGGCTCCATCTCAAACCATGGGGATCATTTGGAATTTAATGACGGACGCATCCCGCGCTGATTGGCCGTAAGTGCGCATGCGCTTTGTTGTCTCATAGCAAGAAGGAATGCGAGCGGAAAGGCTGAGGCGCTTGCAGACGAACAACGCGTTCGTCACCTCCTCGCAGCTCGGTTTGCAAATGTAGCTCATAAACCACGTGACCCCGATCAACCAGTTGGAAACTCTATGTAATAAAGGAACTCACGCGTGGGTATGGGTGGGAGCGTCATCACGTGGCGATCGATCGACGACTGATGAACACGTAGCTACTACTGACCTGTCAGTTTAAGGGTGAACGAAGTATTGACTAAGCCACAAGTTCTCGCCACTAGCTTTGACAACGTTGTGAACTAGACATGCAAACTAGTACAGCTGTATGTTAAGAGCGCGAACTCTACTTGTTTTTATCTGCCACTGCTAATGTTTGAAAATAAAAACAATTGGCACTGAGCAGTCTGAGAAACATCGGAGGCAAC
This sequence comes from Ixodes ricinus, assembly GCA_037355805.1. Taxonomy (NCBI): domain Eukaryota; kingdom Metazoa; phylum Arthropoda; class Arachnida; order Ixodida; family Ixodidae; genus Ixodes; species Ixodes ricinus. The sequence continues at coordinate 9,419 of JAZHYW010019928.1, read as the reverse complement.
CAAATAAATGTGACTGACTTTAAATCCAGTTGTGAACAATTCCGGCGTTACTGGAGTACTCGAGCACAAAATCCCGTATGGGTACGTTTTTTATTTTACAGAACTCCGGGTTAAAACTTGAACAGGCATGAATACAGGCGAACCCAGACAGTTCGCAGCCGGCTTTCATTTTAATATTGGCTGCAAGATTAGCGACCATGCCTAAGAGGGCCGCATTTGAAAGGGCAACTTCTGCTTTCAGGCGTACCAGCGTAGCGCTCATTTGTCTGCTTCATTAAACAATAAGACGCCGCGCGTATATCGGTGCCTCGCAGTCTACACGGGACCAGGCGAGGCGAGAGGGAGAGCCCTGCCGCCTCCATCGTCAACTCACCACGAAGCAGCAACCAGTGGCTACAGACCAAACCAAGCTGTGAAACGCCAAGATGCGAAGCGAGCCGGAGCCGACGAGCTCAGGCAAACCCATCGGCGTCTTTTCCTCCTTCCCCATCACTCCTAGAGAACCAGCCGTACGAGCTAGCAGCGCTATAGCGAAACATTGGCAAAAAGGGCAGTCGGGAAACAAAAACGTAGGTCAATATTTTTATCCTTTCGAAAAAAGAATGATTTCTTTAAGGGGTGATGATTAAACGCCAGATATCTAATTTTTTTGCTTTCCGCTGCAGCCGCGCTCTAAATTAATCGTTATCTCTCATCGTCCGTTGGCGAACGGGCCGCCTGATTAAACCCACCGCGTAACCTTGGAAGAATATATTAGGAGAGAGCGGAACCGTAGCTGCCCTGTCATCAACTTACTTATTAGGACGGCCGGAGAAACACAAAACAGACGCAATCGATGCGAAAGTCTGTCATTAGTCACTGTACGAGCGCGTACATTATTACTCAAGTCGCCAGTAATGCGAGCGTATCACGCTAGCGGCGCGTCCCTCACTAATACGGGGCCTCGGCCTCTGGGTAATTTGTCTTCGCAGTCGGGGTTCTATTTTCTTTGCGTTCCTACGCTTACCTTAGCCAGCTGAACAGTGCAAAACCGACTCGTTCCTGGAGAATAATAGAGTTGGAACATATGCGTTTTGAGTCGAGCGACTTGATGAGGTACAAGAATAGTCGGTGCTGGGGTGCCTCAGTGTCGCTCTCTTTAGGGTGATGACAATCTTCGTAGCACACGATGTCGACAGCACGCGCTCTTAGAAAAAATACAAAGAAATAGCCAGCAAAAAATTCTAAGAGCTCGAGCAACTTGCAACTTACGCAACTGGCTGGCAACATAAAAAAAGCAGAAGGGTTACACCGTCATGTGTTCTTCGGTGCCAAAACCGATAAGGACGCCTGCCTGTTTTCTGCCATCATTACTGAGCTAGGGACCTAGCAGCGCCAAGTGGCAGCCTACCTTCAAAGGCACCTGTCTGGTTTAAACCTCACCGATCCTTTTCGTGTTCACAACTCTGAGGGAGTGGTAGAATCGTTGAGTTCTGAGAGGTACAGAAATTATGGTGTTTTCAGCGTTGATGTTGAAGACCTTTCCTATTCCCTTCCGCAATATTCCTTGCTAGCTTGGGTTCAGTCATGTATTGAAGTTAATGGTGAACTCCCTTCCTAAACGCAACCGGTATACCTTTGCGAAGCTTTCTAGAGCTTTTAATGTTCTATCTCAAATGAATGTGTATTGGGTGGAAGGATGCCTTGTATTTTCCAAAATCCGGCATTTGTATAGGGTCTTGTGTTGTCCCTATTCTTAGTGACATTTTTCTGTTCAGGGGAGCTATTCACATCGCACCTAGCCCTCTTCCGGCGCAAAACGTTTTTAGATATGTCGATGATTTTTTGATTGTGTATGAGAAAGATGTAGAGAGTACCTTTGTAAACCAGGTGTTGAAAGCCTTCGTTAGGTGTGGCTTAGGCCTCAAGTTCACTTTCGAACAACCCAAAGATGGCACCTTGCAATTTTTGGATCTTTCATTATCCGTCCAGCCCAATCATCCTGCTGGTCCTTTTCTCCCGATCAAAAAGACGCATTCTTCCTTACACGTTTTCCCATTCAAAGGTCATAAAAAGAGGAATAATTATCTCCATTTTAGGATCGGCCCTGTTTAAGTCCTGTTACCACGCGGTCAAGGATAGCTGTGGGTCTCAGCTGGAACGCCTTAGGGCGTCTGAGTTCCCCTCGAAGGTGCTTGTTGAGGTTTTGGGGTCCCTGTTACGGAAGGTCAAGGGGATTCACAAAGATAGATCTCATTTACAGAAGAACCGCCCGGTAGAGGGTCCGTACGTTCATAAATTTTCCCACAATTTAAAACAAGTTGCCAGCAGGTACGTGGTCCCGGTGGTGTTTTCTGCTTCCTACAACATAGCCAAGATCTGTTCTAAAGTGGGTTCTGCTATTTACAATCACTCAACATCAGGGTGCCAGAAGCTTCACAAGCACCAGTACGTTCCCTGCTCAGAAGGTGTGTACAGGATCCCGCTAACGTGTGGTGGTTGTTATAGTGGACAGACTGGAGGATGTCTTAATGACCGACTTCATGAACATTTCTATTCACTTCACGCAACCGTGGGAGGCTTCCTGTCAGTGTTCACCAACTTTTTTGAACACAACATTATCAGGACTATATCGAGATCGGCAAACTAGAGACATTTTAGAAGCCTACCACACCCATAAATCAGGCCAGCGGTGTTGGAGTCACACTTCACTATCTTTAAGTGAGAATGATGTAGACTTCCCAGCCAGTGCATATAAGTGATCGCGGCCGGCCCGTACTTTCTGCAAATGTTTTTTTCTATTTTCTTTGTTTTGTTTGTTTTTCTATTTAGTAATTTATTTATTTTTTCTCCATTTGTTTTCACCTCTTCAGTAATGTATCCGTTTTTCTTTCATATTTTTACCTTGTGGGTGCACGTGGACTTTATGTCTGAAGCTTCATTTTTCTCTTTTTTTCACAATACATAAGTTGGGAGACAGCTCTCTTTCCTGTTTTCTGTTTTCTTCCACCTGTGCTTGTGCGCTGTTTTAGGTATGTCTTCTGAGTACCTGCTAATTCAACTCTCAACGTTACTACGACTGTTATTTTTCTGAGAGATACCAAGCTCAAAAGGACACTATTTATCTCAGGATATTGTTGTTTATACTTCATGATAAGCTTGTATTCGCATTGATGATGTATTTTAGTACGCCGACTTTTTTAACAAACATGGTCCGTGTGCAAAAGATAACGCAGTCACACACCAGTCTTAACGCTCTCTTTTGCAATATGAATATTCTATGTAAATTTTTTCTTGTACTGGTACCCCTCACCAAATGACAATAGTCCAAATGAGATACAAATAATATGTTGTACAAAAGTAGTTAGACACTTGATGGAAGATTTAAATGGTGTCGATGCAACAAACCTATTATACAGGCAAGCTTTTAAACAACGTAATCTAAAGTGGCTGTCCAAGACATGTGATTTGAAAACAGCATTCCCAAGATCTTCAACGTGTTGACAGTTTCAATGGGGGACGAGCAACGGACGATGTCGCTCGAAAGAGTACTGTTAATGTTTTTGGGACTAAAAAGCATAGCTTTAGTTTTGTCGGTATTTAATATTATATTATTTGATGTAGACCAAGCCTCCAACCTTCTCAAGATGACATTTTGCTACTTGTGCGATATGGCTGCAATTCCGAACCGATATAAAAATAGTGGTATCAATTGAGGGGAAACCACTTTGGCAGAGATCCGCCTGGTTGGAATAAATGAATAAAGTAAAAGAGAATTCCCAAGCCAACAAAAAATAAAAACAGAAAAAGAAGTCCCGACCTCTCCAAGCCTACTTGACTCCTTCTTTAGGGGTGGCTATAGGTCATACGGGACAGTCACAGCTTCAACCTATTCGTCCTTGTAAATTAGAAAACATAACGTCTTCTTTTTAAGTATGCGGTGTTTCAGTCAGTGTTTTGGTAACGTGACGCAAACCACGCGCGTACACAGACGTAGAGCACATAGGGATCTTTTGATGTTTCCCGGCGTCTGTTGGACGTGCAAAGATTCCAAGAGATTCTTTTTCAGAAATTTGGCTCGGTGTCCATCACGTGCTCATGAGTGAAGTCAATCGGATGGTCACGACCTTCGCAGTGTTCAGCGACGGCGCAGCGCCGTTTTCTGAACACAGCGAAGTTACGCACGTCGCTCTTGTGCCGTCTCATCCTTTCGTGAAAGTTCTTTGTCTCGCCAATGTAGGTGGCTGGGCGCTCTTTGCATGGGATCTTGCATACCACGCCTTGTGCTCTTTCTCTTGGGAGACGGTCGTTGGGTCTTGGCATTAACCGTCCCACTGTGGACACTGGCTTCTGGGCCACTGGCATCCCTTCGTTTCGCAAACGCATGCCAGTGCTTCGCTGGTCGCTTTTACGTAAGGGACACTCATGCGTGCAATGGGACGGGGCTGCGTTGCTCCTGGTGACCTCTGGTCTTGGCGGGCACGAAGTTGGCAACGCCCGACACGCTCAACGAAACTTATTGCGTAGCCATTTTTCAAGACCAGCAATGATGACCTGCTTCTCCTTTTTCTATCAGAATCAGACGAACAGATGCTTATTGCCCTAGAGAGCAGTGTGGACTCTACTGACGCCTTGTGACTCACCGGGTGGTTTGATCCGAAATGAAGGTAAAACCCCGTATGGGTTTTTTTCCTGTATATATTGAACCTCAGCCTGTATACATTGAACCATCCCGTTTCACCAGCGCCTCGAGAAAAGGTAAAGTGCCATCTTTGTCCCATTCTACGCTGAAGTGTATGGCCGACTTAATGAGGTTGAGGTGCGCCAAGAAGATATCAGCTTCCGACTTTTTGAGGATACAGAAACAGACATCCACATATTGTCACGAAGGACAAGTGAAACAGAGAAAATAGCTGAAAGAACTGAAACGTTTAATGGGGCGAACTTGTGCCCAAAAATAAAAAGGAAACAGAAGATAACAGCAGAGCGTCGCGGGCGTCGAAGTCGGCGTAACAGCAGAGTCGAACGCTGGGGCGAAACTGATTCCGCTCGCCTTGCGGAATCCCTTATGTACCCTCGTGGGTTTCTGGATCGTTCGGCGTAGAAGGTTCGGCGCGTAGAACATTCTAACCTCGAATCAGCAAGACGGTTCTCGAATTTACCAGAACATTGCATTAGAGCGTCCACAAAAATGTGTAGCCGCGGCCAGGAATCGAACCCTGGCCTTCTGCGTGGAAGGCAAGCGCGATAACCGCTAGGCCACGGGCGCGCTGCCTACTCAGTCAGCTGCGCTCGCGGCATTATTCCACCCTCTAAAAAGTGCATCGTCCCGATGCAGCACAAAAACAAAACCCAAACAAAAGGACAGCACAATCGCGAGCCGCAGTTCACAATTCACTCGCCGACGAGAGTGGAAAGTTCTATCGTTCGTAATACGGCTTCAGCCGGACGACGTGCACCACCTCGGGTCGCGGCTGGCGTCTTGCAGATGGGCGCGTTCCGTCGGGGAGGACTTCGTAGTTCAGATCGCCGAGGCGTCGGATGATCTTGTAGGGTCCGAAATAGCGTTTCAGAAGCTTCTCGCTGAGACCGCGGCGCCGTATTGGTGTCCAAACCCATACCCGGTCTCCGGGTTGAAAGTGGACGTCCCGGCGACGAAGGTTATACCGGCGTGCGTCGACTCGCTGTTGGTCTTGAATCTTGATTCTTGCCAGTTGACGAGCTTCCTCCGCGCGCTGGGAGATCAGTTGAGCGTCGTCGTTGCCATCATCGGTTGGCACGTGAGGCAGCATGGCGTCGAGCATTGTGGTAACCGTCCGGCCGTGTACCAGTTGGAACGGTGTCATTCCCGTGGTTTCTTGAACCGCTGTGTTGTACGCAAACGTGACGTACGGCAACACCTCGTCCCATGTCTTGTGCTCTACGTCGACGTACATGGAGATCATGTCGGCGATCGTCTTGTTGAGCCGCTCCGTTAGCCCGTTGGTCTGCGGATGATAAGCGGTTGTTCGTCGATGGCTGGTATGACTGAGCCGAAGAACTTCTTGAGTCAGCTGTGCCATGAAGGATGACCCGCGATCTGTGATCAGCACTTCAGGTGCGCCGTGTCGAAGGAGAATGGACTCGACGAAAAACTTGGCGACTTCCACCGCTGTTCCCGATGGCAGGGCTTTCGTCTCGGCGTATCGTGTAAGATAATCGGTCGCGACGATAATCCACCGATTTCCTTGCGCCGATGTTGGGAACGGCCCAAGCAAATCCATTCCGACCTGCTGGAAGGGCGTAGTCGGGGCAGGTATCGGTTGCAGGAGTCCTGCTGGCTTCGTCGGAGGCCTCTTACGTCGCTGGCACTCATGGCACGACCGTGTGTACAGGTGGACTGTTTTCGGGAGTCTCGGCCAGTAGTACTTGTCGCGAATTCGGGCGAGCGTCCTGCTGTAGCCAAGGTGTCCAGCCGTCGGGTCGTCGTGGCATGCTTGAAAGATTTCTTCTCGCAGGGTGGCCGGAACAACCAGCAGCCAGGCAGGGTTGCTCGTTCCGAAGTTCTTCTTGAAGAGCACGCCTCGCCGCAGAATGAAGCTTGGCAAGTCTCGGGCGAAGACTCGCGGAACTGAACTTCCTTGACCTTCGAGGTGGTCGATCACGGCGCGAAGTTCTGGGTCGTCTCGTTGAAGTGCTCCCATGTCAGTATCTGTAACTGCGCCGAGAAAACGGGCGTCATCGTCGTCGTCAGTGCTTTCGGGAGGAAATTCGACTGGGGCCCTAGACAAACAATCGGCGTCGTTATGCTTGCGGCCAGACTTATGAACGATGGTTACGTCGAATTCTTGTAGTCGAAGGCTCCAGCGAGCGAGGCGTCCTGACGGGTCCTTGAGATTGGCGAGCCAACAGAGAGCGTGGTGGTCCGTGACAACGCGGAACGGGATCCCGTACAGGTACGGTCGGAACTTGGTTAACGCCCAGATGACAGCGAGACATTCCTTGTCGGTGGTTGAGTAATTTTTCTCTGCCTTGGACAGTGCCCGGCTTGCGTAAGCGATCACCCTCTCTGCCCCGTCTTGTCTTTGGACGAGTACCGCGCCGAGTCCGGCGTTGCTGGCGTCCGTGTGAACTTCCGTTTCCGCTGATGGATCGAAGTGTCCGAGGATAGGGGGCGACTGGAGTCTTTCCTTCAGTTCGTTGAACGCTTGTTCTTGCTCCTCCCCCACTGGAAGTTCACGTCGTCTTTCGTCAGATGCGTGAGCGGTGCAGAAATCTTGGCGAAATCGCGGACGAAACGTCGGTAGTAAGCGCACAGTCCAAGAAATCTTCTTACGGCTTTCTTGTCTGATGGCTTCGGAAATTCGGCAACAGCGGATGTCTTTGCAGGATCAGGGCTTACACCCTGAGCGCTCACGACATGGCCCAGGAATTTGAGCTCGCCGTAAGCGAACCGACATTTTGACGGCTTTAGTGTCAGTCCAGCATTCTGGATAGCCTGTAGCACGGCTCGCAAACGTCTCAGGTGCTCGTCGAAGTCGCTTGCGAATACCACGACATCGTTGAGATAGAAGAGGCAGCTTTGCCATTTCAAGCCGGAAAGAACGGTGTCCATTACGCGCTGGAACGTCGCCGGTGCTGTGCACAGTCCGAATGGCATCACTTTAAATTCGTACAGTCCGTCCAGCGTGACGAAGGCAGTCTTCTCACGATCCCGTTCGTCGACCTCAATCTGCCAGTACCCACTCTTCAGGTCCATCGACGAAAAGTATCGGGCATGGCGCAGCCGGTCCAGAGTGTCGTCGATGCGTGGCAGCAGGTAGACGTCCCTTTTTGTTACGGCGTTTAGTCGACGATAGTCCACGCAGAACCGAAGAGTCCCGTCTTTCTTTTTCACCAGAACTACCGGTGAAGCCCACGGACCCTTTGAGGGCTGGACGATGTCGTGGCTCGACAAGGCCCCTGCATACTGAAAGGTAGCGCAAACCATTGTCTGAAATGGGAAAAAGAAATTTCTCCTCGCCGATGCCCTTTCCCTCTCAAAAGTTCTCTTTCCCCTCGCTTTAATTGGATCTGGCGCGGCACGTGACCGTTGTGTCTTCCCATGATACCACGCACGATTTCGTCGTCTGCTCGAAACCAACGCCATCACTGGGCCAGGCAGTAGCGGCAGCGGCTCCGTTGTTCGCGGCCCGGCAGTAGGTTTTTTTATATTTTGCCACAACCTCGGCGGCAACGCGATGCCATCATGCTGCTCTGTAGATTGCACAAACAGCATTGCGAAAGGAAAGAACCTTTTTTGATCGTCCCGAACGGGAAGCGAAAATCTTCAGCGGCGAAGACAATGGCTCCAACGGATCGGTCGGAAAAGCTTCGAGTACCTCCGAGGGAAAACTTAAGCGAGGTAAGTCACTGTCAAACTCTCGAATTGTATTACCTGTCTCTTTCGGTCTCGCCGATGAAGATCGCGTAGTACGATCATGAGACGAGACAAACACGGAGCTATATTACCGGCACGAAGGACTTAGACACGTCTCTTCGCGCGTATTTGATCATAGAAACTGACTCACACACACTCTTAGCTCAAGCTTGCACTGAGTCGGCCGAGTTGAGAACGATGCGTGAGGAGACTAGGGTGCCACTAAACTAAAAAAGGATTGCAGTGTTACCGGCGTGCATCTTGCGTCAGTGCAAGGAGAATCACCAACGATCAGAGCGTACCTCGCGATTTTGTTTGTTCAACATATTTCCGCGATCGGTACTTCACAAATGGCAATTAAAGATATGCGATGCTGCATTTATTTTTCAGGATCACTTCACGAACGATCAGTGTGTACCAGTGATCTTGGCAAGGACTGGTTTCAAGAGGACTAAAGCCATATGCAGATCCTTCCATTTTTTCACACCGACCTCTTCCGAATGGGCAATATTTTTGCCTTGTAGCAATAAATATTTTCTTGTCTTCATCTTTGTATGTGATTTATCTTTTGCGATTATTAAAACATCGATTATTCACAATAAAAAAATTGCTCTTTGTATTTCCAAGGCCTTGCTGAAGGATTTCTCTGTCTTCGTTTTGTAACTCACGCAGTAAGGTACGCCCGCGTGGGTGTGGGGGCAAAGCTTATGCGCTTTGAGAGTGAACTCAAGGGTGTACCTTGCGCGTGAGAACGTCAAAACACTAATATATGTGATAAATGAGAAACGTGCTGGCAGAACAACCGAGCACACGCTATTTTTCATTTGTAATGGGAGTGGGATACAAGCGGAGTGTATTTGATTATTTGATCGCGTAGTTTTATGCACGAGGCGCGGATACAGCAGACGTCGCATATATGTTCCGCGCGCATGTGCACAGTTGCAAGTAGTCTTTGACGCTTATAAAATGTGTATGGCGTAAACCAAGCTGCTGAACTGAGAAAACGATCGGTGATGCGCAAAATTACCGAAAGGTAGTGTTT
>JAZHYW010019924.1:0-10393 GCA_037355805.1 Ixodes ricinus | reverse complement strand
ACTATTTCTGTATAATGCTTTAAATTTTACGTTTGAGCGCTGCTGCGCAATTTAAGGCAAAAATATAAAACAATGCCCACACAAAAAAAGAAAATCGGTTTTGACATTTACTTTAAGAAACTTTTTGGGGCATACATTTTTACTAGTCTTTCAGTACTTGCAACTGCGCATGTTTATTTGTAGCTTTGTTAATGAAACGGAAATAAGATATGCTCCTGCCAGTAACACCCAATGCTAAAAACGTATTCGGTAACACAGCCAAGGGTGTGTGTGTGCGTGCGTGCGTGCGTGCGTGCGTGCGTGTGTGTGTGTGTGTGTGTGTGTGTGTGTGTGTGTGTGCGTGTGCGTGCGTGTGCGTGTGTGTGTGTGTGTGTGTGTGTGTGTGTGTGTGTGTGTGTGTGTGTGTGTGTGTGTGTGTGTGTGTGTGTGTGTGTGTGTGTGTGTGTGTGTGTGTGTGTGCGTGCGTGCGTGCGTGCGTGCGTGCGCGTGTGCGTGCGCGTGCGCGTGCGTGTGCGTGTGCGTGTGCGTGTGTGTGTGTGTGTGTGTGTGTGTGTGTGCTTTTAAATTGGGGCATTTTAGTTTAGGCAAAAGGAGAAGACCACATCGCAAACTGTAGTGGTAGCTTTCCGCGGGAGGAAAGTCCCAAGGAAGCTGCACTGAAGACATTCTGGGTAATCGACCGTGTCCCGAGCTAATGGCGCGTACGAAACCGCTGCACACAAAACGTGGGCATACCATGAAGAGGACAAAAATGAACAAGTAAGCATGAGGCTTCAAAATATAAAGCAGTGCAACACAAGGACGGCTGTTATTTGCTATAAAGAAAGGCTTTTTTCTGCGAACCCAGCACGGTAGAACATACTCGCGTCCCCAAAACTAAACATGCTGTACACAAGAACTCTCGCGTATTTTTTTGAAATATTTGTTGTTTAAACACGTACATAAATAATTTTAAATATATATTTTTTACGCGAACAATTTTTTCAAATTTTTTTGCACACAGCTTATCGGCTTTGCATCTACAAGCAGACGCACCGACCTGCGTTGATAGGACATTTTCCCCAATCTCATATATTTTCCTTTCGGCAGAACTTGGACAGAGAATAATTTGTTTTCTTGCAAAATTTTCCTTTGCCTACACGTAGCGATATAGAACGCAAGAAAATTTTTAATAAACTAGCTTGCTGCGGTTTGTGGCAGAAATCTAAGGTGTGACTCATGCCTTCTAAATTAAGCAAGCAACACAGAGCAGCTTACTTAAGATTCATTGGGAGACCAATCTCTGCAGACATGAACCATCTGTGAATTTCGCCGGCTTTATGGATGTGTTGCTAAGGTATAGCTTTATGTTGCAGATTTCTGATGCTCAAGAAATATAGTTCAAGAGGGCCCTAATTTAAGTTTGGAGAGTCTGTTATTTCTGGTATACATTTTTGAAGCTGGATGCTGCTTAGAAACCAAATCTCAGACCCCAGCAATGTTTTGTGAAGTACATTTTTTAAAGAATAACTAAGTTTGTTTTATACAAATTTACGTAGTGAAAGACGCATGCAACTATAGTGCAGGAGAGGGAAACATCATAAATGCCGTGTGCAAATATAAAAGAACAAAAATAACCTATGAAATACTCAAATACAATGAAAACAGTTGAACCTATAACTGTTGATTGTTTGACAGAACTGTAACAGTTTGCGAACTCAATAACGTCCAAATGTATACGAAGTGCTCACATTTTACTTACAAGAAAAAACTTGTGAATTTAGTCATTATTAAATACAGACTTACTAGGCAGGCGAGCTGGCTGTTTCGCGACATAAATACTAAAACTCAAGAAGGACGCCAAAAAGGAGAATATAAAAAGTAAAGACGTTCACAATTCTCTGTAACGCGACATAAGAGCAGAGAGCTCTTGTGGAGGAGGAGGGGAGGTTGCGACGGGGATGGTTTGCCCTCCTCCTTCTCCGTGCTCTCCCCTCCTCTGCCTCTCCTTTCCCCCTTCCCTCCTCCTCTCCTCCTCCCGCTGAAATTTGTTCATGCGTGAGGTGAGACGATGTCTTGTTACGTCATTTGCTCCCCTAACGTGGTGAAACTGAATTGGTGTAGAGGTGACGTGACGTCAAGTTTTCCGCTAAATTTACCGGGAAATAAACGTCACATGACCTAAACACCAATTTAGTTTCCTTGCTAAATTTAGTGGGAAACTAGTGACGTCCCATAAGGCAACATGCGCGGTTACGACGACGGGGGACGCGGACTACGGCGACGCCGTCATCAATCGCGGAAACTGTGGCGCCTCGAGGGAGCTGCGCTCTGAAGCAGTCTGGTTGGACTAAATTTTAGTAGCTGTGAACGAGACGTTGGGTTAGACTTCGTTTATCGCTTTTTTTTCGTCTCGGGTTTTGTTATATCGGGCTAGGTAATACAGTCGTTTTTCTTAATACACTGATGTGAAGTGCCAATGTGAATCACAATAGCCATAGCTTACAAAACACTTTGCAAATCGCCTCTACAAAAAAAAAAAAACTCTTGGTGCGAGACCAGGGAAGTCGGGTTTTCCCGTCGGCCGACCTCGGCATCATCCTAGTAAAGACACGACGAAAGGGAGTCTTCCGTGTCATCTGTTTGAAAGGCTTGTTTTCAAACATTACACGCGTTATGCGAAATCCCAATTTGGCGGTATTCAGTTGCTATGCGTAAAGTTTGAGGGTTTTAAAAACTTCCACGGTGCTTACTCACTTCACGGATCACCGATATTTGTTGGCGGTCGTCAGTTGTATCGAAGACGCCAACCGCAACGGCTATGAGAATAAAACAACTTCGCACCTGCGTCCTCAGATGCTTGACGGCACCAGTCCACTTGCTTTGCGCGACCGTGCTACAGCTATTGCTTTTGTTTCTTCGCACATTGTTGGTCGCAAAATACGACTTTTTCTGATTCTAGTAAAAAAAGTTTGCTTAGTTCCGTCTTCTATTTGGATTGTATTTGGTTGTGGGGATATTTGTCACAGCGTGTAGTTGGCCAGCCATTTAAAGTTGCAGACGAGATCACTCGCTGTAGGTGAGCAATTTAGCCAGTGCAGTACAACCGCTAGTCTGGGGTCTTTAACGTGCACCACGCAGTAGTGATACACGACCGCACGCCGGTGCGATGCTCATCCAGATCGAAACGGGCAGGGTGGGGCTTCAACCCAGGATCCCTGAGTTCTGCAGCGCGAGACTTTCGCTCCACGCGCGTCGAGCTGGGTGTGCGCTTTAGCCCACTCGGCCACCGATCCCCTGGCTTGTATGTAGACAAACTTTTCTTATGCGATGCTTCAGCTTTTAACCTAGGGTTTAAGGCTCCACTGCAAGGTTTTTATTTTATTATCCTCTCCATGTATCTTAGTATATATTATTTTGCCATTGTTTGCCATCCTATAATTAGGTGAACAATACTAAGAAATAAAAAAAAATTGTATTTACAATATATTTTACCACATTTGATGATTCGCACTCGATGGACATTCTCACTCTCGTTGACTCCGTTGTTCCTCAGTTTCTTTTTAATGCGTTAACATTAGAGCAGCCTTGGTTCATGGGCTGACCTTGGACTGGTTTGGAGCACATGCATTCAAAGTTCGCAACGTCGCCAAGGGAAGTACACGTAGTCAGAGCGCGTTGAAAAACTGCAGAGTAAACGGAAAGAATAAACTACCCTAAAGGACGAACAGAGACACACACAACAAGCAGCAAATATTTATGAGATGCCCATGACGCTACGACCTTGAACTTCAAAGAATTGAATAAAAGAAGGTGAATATACTCAAATTTAAAATAATTTGAAAGAACTGTGTGCGTCTGTGTTCGTCCTTCACCTTTTTTATAATTTTCTGCTAGCATTTGTCGAGTTTTTCAACGTGCTCTGCTACGTGTAATTTGAGTAATTTGGGTTTATTTTAAATTCGAGAATTTTCGTTTTCTTTTGTTCAATTCTTTGAAGTTCAACGTCGTAGCGGCATGGGCATCTTATAAATGTTCGTTGCTCATTGAAAGAACGGTGTATGTCTCTGTTCGTCCTTTAGGTGTTTTATTCTTTCTGTGTATTCTGTTGCCAAGGGATGGCTCCACAGCCTCACTGGTTGTGGAAACTGGCTAGGAAACACCTTTAGCTGCGCCGACAGATGGCGGTGGGTTGCATATTTCTGAAAGTTTAGGGGAAAGGACTAATATCAAATGGAGGCCGAACTGAAATGTCTGGTTATAGGGAGCGACGCCGTGACGTAACGCCTAGCAACAGACGATCGCCGGCGACGTTCCTGTTCGCCAATTTCGGCGCCGCGCAGTGGGGGACGGCGGGTGTATCACTGGGGTGCGTGTCAACGTCCCGGATTACGCCACTTCACGGCGAGTCTGCGGATGGCTTATTACAAAATATTGACTCACCTTGGGCCACCCGTACTCTCTGTCTCGTGGTGCACCGACGGTGGCCCAAGTACGCCTAAGCCAAGCAGTCTCCGACTGCAAGTCGGTTGCTAGGTGTTACGCCACGCTGCCGGCGTGCGGGTGCGCACATTGGACGCCCTCAGAAGCTCCTGTCGGCGGCTTCGGAGGCCTGTAGACGCACACGGGCTCTGGTTCCGTTCTTCGGCCTGCCACGCTGTTCTTGACGAGCAGTCGTGTTACCATGTCACCGGGCTGTAAGCGCACGGAGTAGTCGCCCCTGTATGCATCACATGTACGCACAAAAACTATGGCTTTGTCCTCTTCCGCGAATCGCGCGCACACTCTTATTGGACACGCTAAGTGACCTAATCTTCAGGCACAAGGGAGAAGAGGTGGTTCAGGAAATGATCATTCAGAGAAAATTCGCTGAGAGGCTGCATTCACCACGCTTGGTTATATATAACCGCTGGCGAAATGCTAACGTATTTCTTCAACAATCAGAATGGCGACAGCTGCAATTTGTTCTCTCATTCTTCGTTTCGTGAGCTGTTTGATATGAGCGAAGTGGCCTTTAAAAATCGTTTTAAGGTTGAGAGGTGGGCAAGCTGGTAGCTGTTAAACATAATGAGATAAAACAGCGGAGAACGGTGCAAAGAAAGCGACAAACCGGCCAGGACAGCGCTTGTCGCCACCTTTTGTACCCTTTTGCGTTATTTCTTTTTAGTATGTCATAAATACCCGCCAAACGTCTAGACTGCAACTGACTGTTCAGTCCCTTCGCTACTGTTCTTCGGCGCTCGATATTCCTGTATAAGGTTACAACCTAACCCTTTCTACACGTATGAATCTAGGCTTCCACCACGCAAGGATAGTGTTTTGAGAACGAGTCAAATTTCATCTTCGAAAAGGTGACGCACACATGCAAAATGTGCTAAGCTTCCAAATGCATCGGCTTGAAGTTAAACAAGATGAATAATCGCAAAATGGTTACGAAAGTATTAAAGTATAAAATCTTCGCACATTGGCATCAGGACGTTTTTTTGTTTTTTTAATTAAAACAGCAAACGCTAAGGTTGGAAACGTCACTCCAGGGGCAACACTACGAACGTGCCAGGTAGCAGGCCAGATAAACGCCGAGCTGGGCAAAACACTAACAATCTCTTGATTCTTAATTCGGCCTATTACGATCTTTCTCTCTTTCGTTTGTTCCAGAGTACCTTTCTTTTGCATTTCTGTTGCTTTCTTCCGACTTGACACATAATTGCAGGAGTGCTAGACTAGAGCCAAAGGTGCCATGTATGAAATATAGGACCAGCAGTGAAGCCAAAATAAGCCACCTTTATATCACTTTAAGCCCAAATTCTCCACATAAAAACCCCACAACCACAACTAAAACGTAATTCTTGCATTTGTTTGGAGGTTGGGGCCAACATATGGAAGATGACTGCCAAAGTACCAACTCGTGAAGCTTAACTTCGGCACTTGTTTGGCGGATTACGACCAAGATTATACGACTATAACCAAAGACTGTCAAGGTTGACAAAACCTTGGCTTCTTTAGGCCTTTAAGTCCCTAAATTTCAAAACAAAAACAAATATATAGGCTAAAGGATGTTGATACTTTGGACTGCGGAGCGCTCCGAGCGCGTTAACGTAGCCTATAGTTAGTTAACAGTAATACATAGCTTGCATTTGTATCAAACCGGCCGTTATTGTGAAGGTCCTTCCTCTGATATCTCAACTTGGGATCAAAACGTTTATATTATCCGAATTTTGCTTCTCCTAAAGACGTAGCAAGACCACCAGCACGTTAAGATATCTTCACGTCCTAGGACAGAATTCGTAACCCAAACGGCGCGTATTCGGTTCCCCGTTCACTCGTGTTATTGCTTGACCTCTGTGCCGCGCCAGTTTTTGATTCACACTTTATAGGCGTCGCAACTTCACACAATTTCGGATGACTGGTGTCGGTTAATCTGGAGTTTCAAATGGCTTCAATTTTCAGGAATTACTTGGACGTATTTAAAAGCTAGGTTTAACAAAACCCAGGCAAGTGAACATTTTTCATAGATGTGCTGCATAAATAACTTGCATTAACATTATTTAATTTATTATGATTGTGTACAATTTTGTTTCAGACAGGAAGCACCAAGCTTTAAAATAAAAGCCGGAGCGTTCGGCGGCGGTGAAACCACCTGTATGTTGTTAGTAGGCCTCTTAGCAAAGTGCAGATATTTCGGGCTTCTAGTTACTTGATTATATAAAACTAACTAGCCAATTTTATGCTTATTCGTGTCAAGGCCGATGTGTACATTACGATGTTTAAGAGCGCATTAACAAATACCTAACTAATAGTCTTGCCTTATGGTACCCTTTTTTCGCTGCTTTCATTAGCCAAAAAAGGCCCGAAATAATAAACAAAATACTACGTGACAACGCGCCAGCGCATAGCGCATCATGTGCTCTCAGACGAGCTTTGAAGAAAACAAGGTCCATCTGATCGCCGACACGTTACAACGAGGCAGTGCTTTGTACTGTTGTAGACCCCGAAGATAAGAGCGAGCACCTGCTGCCGCAAAGCCCTGTTTCGGAAAAAGCTTTTAGACATCGTCGTGTAGTTCGTTTCTTCAAAGCATGTCTGAGAGCGCTGTAAGCGCGACGCGCGGGCGCGTAGTCACTCTTTTGTTTTTAACATTTCTCGGACCTTCCTTTAAGGCAATAAAGAAGAAGAAGAATATCGCAATGCGCATTATCTTGGAAGCGCCTTGAATTACTGTTTTTCAATTGATTCTACAACATTCCCATTCACACCGCGCTCCTGAAACGAGTAATAAAAACACATTGCTAATTTGCCTTAAATCTGTAAACAACAAATTACACTGAGAAAGAAAAAATCGTTCGGTCTCCTAAACCGTACGCTAACAAAATGCAGGTTGTCTCACCACCGCTAACCGCTCTGATTTCACTTTTTGTGCATCGTATTTGGGACACTTTGTATACTGCGAGAATTTCTTTCACTGTGGCAATTATATACAGTAAAAATGGTTCTACGCAAAAAAAAAACACAAATAGTAATCACCGCATTATTGAATGAGGTCCCTGCAGGAAGCTCCGGGATAAGGTTGCATTTCTTTTCACATTGCCTATTCCGAGGCCGGTGCTACCTTCGCAGAACGTCCCCAACGCCAACGCCCAAGCAACGCTACGAACCTATCGGGCCAACCATGAAGCAACAAAAGCGAATAGTCCTGGTGCTCGTCGCCTCAGCGTTTGTACATGCTAAGCCAACCGCCCACAATGAACACGGCGTGATTCCGGGCTCTTTTCAGTGCGCCATTTCTTTGGTCGGTAAAAGCAAACGCACAAAGAGGCTACAGAAAGGTTCCATCGAATCGCAGCCTTGGCTGCAGTCGGACATAATACAAAACGGAGCATAACAGTAACAGCACAAAGCGCAAGTAAGCATCTCTGCCTGCAGCCGTGGCGTGATCAAAACCAAAGGGGTCGATTTGGCAGACATTGCGGATGGGGAACTTGCGCACAACTCTGATAGATGATTTGAATATCGCTATTAATCGCCATACCGCCAGGAAATTTATATCACGCGACTTACCACATCCGAAATTTACCCTCGATTCCGCTGAATACAGGGTGTACGGACGCAAAAATAGATAAAAATATTGTCTGAACCTTTACGTGGAGTGTGTTACTTGTGGTTGGCTATATTTTTTTATTGTTTTTCAGTTCAACTGAGTTGCGCATATTTTTTTCAGTTCGACTGAGTTGCGTTTTTCAGTTCAACTGAGTTGCGAATATTTTAAAAGTCCCACCGCAGAGTACCAATTGCGGTAGCTTCCTAAATTTACTTACACGGAATCGACATGGCTTCCTTTTTTCTTAGGTGAAAAGAAAGTTTACTTATTCCCTCGAGGAAATGACAAGTCTGACGAAGTTATAGGGTGCGCATCTTTAGGACTACCTATTCGACTTCCGCGGTCCATATAACTGGGAGCGTCGTTTAAAACCTAAAAATCCCCTGCAGGCGCGTTCAAGTACTTTGTGAACGGCAAGGAATCGGTGGTGGGCACCAACCTCCCTCGGCGCCGAAGATGCGCACCGAACTACCCCGCGGAGATCGCCGAGGTGGGTCTACCTTTAGCAGACAATCTTCCGAAACTTTTTATTTCGCTTTTTTTAACGCGACGCGAGTCTCTGTAATCCACAATTTTCGCGTGCTTTAACTTGGTTGCGTTGGTATTCAATGTTTTGTTCCCAGATCACAGTGCACATTGCATTTGTACGTGCCGTAACGGCCCATCGCTTCACGGAGATGGTCGATTGAGGCGCTGCATTACCGCGATTGTCGCCTTGCGCCACCTTTTGGCAGACATCGAAGTAGGCTAGCACCGTCCGCCAATGGCATCGTCCTGAGATCACCGCTTCTTGGTGGCGTTTGTGGGGTCTCTCCGTCTCCAGATAATCAAATAATTGAACTTTTTAAGTTATGTTTCGTGAAGTACACTTCTGCAAATTAAAAACACGACTTCGGGGCGTTTCTAGAGCATCCAACGGATTTGCTCGCTTGTGTATTAAGAGTCGTGGCGCACCCACCCTAACACAAGATAAACATAGGAGAACCAGAAATATTTATCTCCCCCCGACATGGCGGCCGAAAGTCGTGTATAAATGTATAAAAATGTCAGTCTAGGGCTGTTATAAATAGAAACTACTTTAAAAAATAAAACACAACAATTTGAGCATTACCTTTGAGACTTTGCACGAACTGTGCGACTAACCGATCGTTTTTTTTCTTTGCTCCTCATGATGGATTTTGGCTAGCGACGCGTCAACGTGCCGATTGCGTTTTCGACCTGAGTGCAGTTAGTCCTAATATAATGTTGCGTTTAAGGCTGCCGTTCTTGAAGTAATATTTTATTTTCTGAATTTTCCTCGGCTCGGGGACCATGAACATTCCCGTTCGATAACGTGGCGTCGTTTATCAGAATTACCAACCACCGATCATCATCGCCGAGAGTCGCTAAACGACTTAAGAAACGTTTCACAGCAAACGTAAGAATTCAAATATAAAAAGCATCCTAAACATATATCTGAAACCACAATCGATGAAAATCACACTTTCAAATCCTAGACTCGCGCACACACTGCCAACAGATTAAGAGTTATAAAATTCCATTTCATGTAATGCGCTCCAGCCTCCTCTGGAAAATGACGATGTTATTCCTTTTTCATTATTGTGAACTATAGAAATAGTAGAAATCTCAAAGTTATTTTTCGTATAATTAGCCGTTGGAAATTTTGGAACCTGAGCAATATGCCTTAGGACATTTTTCTTCACAGCGTGGAGTGGTAGTGCCAGATTTTAAGTACAGTAATACTACATAGCTACTGCTGAATAATAAATGCTAACACTGCAGTTGCGTTTTTTAGGTACGCTTGGCTGTGATCTGTGTTTATATTTGCATGAAACGCACATGAGATTATTTTTTTAGTCGAGGGACATCCCAAAAGTTTCTCCCCCATGGTTTAGTTAGCAGAACACACCTAAGTCATTCAGTAAATAGCCCGCGCTTTTTTTTAATTAAAAACGATCTATCGACAAACACCGGGTGGTGGGCACTGCGCGTGCGCAGAAACAAGAGTTCGCCTGAGGAGAAGCATCTGCGCATGCGCAGAAGCCGACAGCAGCGCCACCGCAGTGGCTTGACGTCAAAGAGTGGATTTGGTTGTATATTTTGTTTTCAGTTAAGTTCGACGGCAGCCAACGCTACGATTGTAAGTTGCCAATCAAGGACCGCGAAAAGTGCATAGTCACGGGTCTACTTCCGTAGTTGTCGCTTTGTTCTGACCGGCTAAACTAGTCACGCAATAAATAGAGCGCAGGATGGCGCCATATTCACTATGCGCGATAGGTTTAGTCTGTCACAACAAACGCAAATGTTTGATGAGCGCCG
>JAZHYW010019923.1:172500-227411 GCA_037355805.1 Ixodes ricinus | reverse complement strand
CGGATAATGGCACGTTATTGGAAGCTCGTAGGGGCCCTGAGTATAGTCGCCGCTAAGATAACCTCCATCGCACATGGAAAGGTAGCACTCGTTCGCGCTAATGACGTGAGCTCGACGTTGATGTGGTGGCGGTTGGATGCTACTTAAGGCGAGTGGCGTGTAGTATATACGAAGCGCAACGTGCAGAGGTGGGCGATGGGCGTTATAGGGTGCGAAGGCGGCCATATGTTACTTTCTTGTTTGAATACTCAACAAAAATGTGAAAATCGTTGTCCGTGGGATGGATATCTTTAATCCATTCTTAAAGTAAGCACACAAAGGAACAAGGCGCCCAGAAAACGCCTCACTTGAGAAACGTTTGGCGGTCCTAGGACTTTATAACTTTGGTTTAACGCTGTTTCGCTCCAAGACGTTGTTAGTTAGGGCCGGATTACTTTCATTTGGCGTTTTTATGGCTCTTTTTCTGGCTCACCACATAGTATGCCAAAGTGCCAGACTATAGACGAAGATTCCACGTATGAACCTGCGAACCAGTAGCACAGCCTCAATCTGGAACTGCTTTGGCAAATAAAGGCAAAGATACCATGACTCTGGCGAGAAATGATCGATTTTCGATCTATCTTGACTTCTTCCGGCTTTACTAAATCTCAAAATTCCAGGGACTGGTCAGAGATACACCAAAACGTATTCGGGAATACAAACACTGAGATACATGTATTAAGGTGGAGAACTGGGCCAGTTGGTTGACGTTATACATGATGGGGAAAGCACTAGAAAACACGGACTGCGAAGAGAGCAAACACGATGGCACAATGCTGTCCTATCGTGTTTGCATTGTCCTGTCGTGTTTGTTCCTCTTCGTAGTCCGTGTTTTCGTGCGCTGTTTCCCCATCAGATACATGTATCTAACGGCTCAAAATATAGATACTGAAATACATTTGTATTTTATGCAACGGGGTATCTCTGAGATGCTCCTGCAACAAAAGTGAAAAAGTATTCTAGAATACAGATACAGACACTTATTGAAATAATTTTGTTCCCGAATGGTACAATGTGGGAGGGCGTGGCGAATGAAAATGTTAATTTAGGCTGGCGCTCTCTTTTTGTATTATTTTATGCACTAACCCTTGCCTCCAACTTTTATTTATCAAAAATGCCGCTATAAAGATATGTCACCACAGGCGAACCATATAGTTACTGAACGGTAAAGACTGCGTGCCATGCTTGACGAAAGGTGTCGGCACGAAACGAACCCTGTTTTTCCCAGAGGGCTCACCTCAAACTATCGTCTGATATGCTTCTCTGTAACCCATATTATGGGGACATTGAACAACAGATGACTACCTTTTCTCCACTGAACTACTTTACAGCGCTTGCTCTGCTAAATTGAAAAGAGTGGAGGGCTTTTTGGGAGGAGCTTATTCATATATTTTTTTGCAAAAAACCTCTTTAAATTATAGTTATATTATTATTTTAACGTCGATTACTGTTATGAATCAGAGGGCGGGTTTATGTTGTAAATTCTGAAGCACCTTTCACCAAGCAGATGCATTTATCTCTTAAATTGATCAAGAATGGCAACATATGTAAGAAAATACCTAGGTCTGGCAAAGTATCGCAATAGAAGCGATACACTGTAAATGTATTTTACTGCTGATATACAAGTATATTTTTCAAATGTATCTCGATACAGATATACAGATACTCGAAAGTATCTTTAAGATACTACAGAGATAAAAATTACATCGCGATACCGCCCACCCCTGCTAAATTCCCAGAAAAAATATTTTTCGCCCGTAAAACCGTGCTATTTTGGCAGGTTCTGGTTTAGTTATACTAGATAGCTTCCACATAGAGGTTTCGAGTGTTATGTATTTTCGTTACCGTAAAAGACTAGAACACTCGAAGGGTTTTGATCAATCAAACCCGACGATATCGAGAACACTCCGAAAAACAGAGTATTCAAAAGCCTACGAGACGGGTAGAAATATTGAATATGTTAAGATATTGTTAAAGAATTGTTTGGGTCAATAATCTTTAGAGTTTCTTGTGGAGTTGTATGCAACCGAATGTACCTAACGCTGTTCATGCCGTCGTATCATTCTTTCGAATCTGGATACTGAGATGCAGCATACGAGTGGCGAAAACCGACCGACAGACCGGATGCCTCGACACTGTTGTAGCCGTTGTAAGACGCCGCCTGTCCTCCCGAGCAAGAAAGCTCTTTCAATGTCGTTTTTCTTCCACCATTCAACTCCTCCATTATTGACGCACGAAAGTCTAGATATACGCGCAAACGCTAGTGTTTCGTCCTAATGATCCGGGTTTTGTTTTGTCCATTGTATTATATGCCAAGATTCTGACAGAAATTGCCTCCTTTTTACATCACCCTTCAAGGGCCGAGCATCTGTTGAACGCAACAATGTGACCGGCATCCTCAGCACGTTCGGCAAACGTGTTTTTTTCCCTCGAAATTGTAAAACGTGGCAGTATCAGTAAGAGGCAAAGTACACCAATCCCCGATACATTTTCTTTGTTAAAGGGGGAAGGAGGGTTGGAAGAGGGGTATGGTGTCCCTGACGTGCGGTACGCTCAAGAAACTGCAGGTGGGAGTTTTAAGAAATATCTTTTGAGGATACCCGTTGAGTTGTCGTTCTGCCAAAGATATCGCTTGATGGTTGC
Organism: Ixodes ricinus; assembly: GCA_037355805.1. Taxonomy (NCBI): domain Eukaryota; kingdom Metazoa; phylum Arthropoda; class Arachnida; order Ixodida; family Ixodidae; genus Ixodes; species Ixodes ricinus. Next base: position 224,729 of record JAZHYW010019923.1, on the reverse strand, counting down.
AGCCATCTTCCGTAGGGTCTCTGTGGAAACAATCGCCAGGGCATTTTTAAAGTGCGCGGAAATCACGGAAGATTTGTGTGTTGTTGGGTGATTTATGACAAGTTTAAGTAATGCGCCGGTGTGCCTTAGTTTTCTGTACGACTTGCAGGCCAAATTCATGGATTCACTCACCGCGGATTCATCTAAAAGTGCTAGGACACCGTCAGTTGCAGGCCGATTTCTGAATGTAATTGCAACCGAACATAAAGCTCGGTTGCTTTTGAAGGCGTTCGACTCTTCTTTTTGACGCAATGTCAGTTTTAATATGGACACAACCATCTTTGGTGCTTCTAGCAGCCCGTTCAACTTCAATAAAACAAACTTAAGAAAGTGAATTTTTTTAAAGAAAGGCTGTTTGTGATCCGTGATTAAGCGGCTGAGCATGTTCCGAAGCTTCAGCCAATCTTTTAAGGGTTTGTCAAGTAAAGCAATGCGAATAAAGCTTTCTTTCTTATAAGGTTGCTATCATTAATCTTCTAACCAGGCAAATTTCAGTTTATATGTTCGCATCAAAAAAGGCACAAATATACACAAGGCGCGGTAGTTTTGAAAGAGACCAAAATAAATACAATTCGAACACCATTAAACATCTGAGGCCGTTCATCGATCCACGTTGTGCCAATCTTGCTAAAACCTTTTCCTGTGGCTCCACCGTTCATTTTCATGACGAGAAACGTGCAAGTGGTGTTCAATAAAACAGCCCTACTGTAGAGGATCACTTTAAATTGTTTTTATTTTTATTTTGTTATACTGCATTAGGAAAGGAAAACTATTTTTGTTTCTTATTGACGTGACTATATAAGTATAACGCATAAAAAGGCTAAAGATATGCTATTGCCTTTTTTACGCTGTTTTGTGGTACAGTTTAGGAGGCAAAGAAGTATAACTTTTTTCTCAAGTAGAAAAACAACCTAGCACTATATAAGACCTTCTTTATGTAAGTTAAATTGAAACAATATTAATAAACGACAGTGGTGCACTGTTTGAAACATTCGGTCATGCAAATAGGACTCGGATTTCGCCGCCGAATACAGCAACAAAAGCCAACATCTGCTGTTCGCATATTTTCGTAGTCTCGAAGAAAGAGAATAGTAAAATGAAAACAACTATATTACAAAAAAAATATTTATTGTTTTTATTGGTGTGTGCCGCTGCCTATTGTCAAACACGAATGTAAACCTTTTCTGGTGGCTGACAGTGCGCGAAGCGTCGCTGAGGGGGAGCACGTTTCATCGAAAACAGCTTCGTGAAGAAACGCGTAGGAGTACTCGCATATTGAATAACGAATATTTTTGACGGTTGTTTTTACAGCAGCAAGATAACTGTAATACCTGCGCAGGTTTTTCCGTAAACAAAATGTCGGCGATGTGAGGACGAAACACGCGAACTTCTCGACCGCCCGCCTTCGAGGAGCCCATTGATATTCAAAGAAGCGTTTGATGCAAGCTTAAGGAAAAGTGAAACCTTCCTTAGCCACGTGTCAGCTTTACTTATGTGCCGCCTTGTTCTTGTCTTTTCCAATTTACTTTCGCCACACTTTCCTCTTTAAGAAGAGAAAGAGATGTATTGCGAAAATAAATAGTGTAAGAAATATATATATATATATATATATATATATATATATATGAGCCACAATGTACGCTTATAAAGTACTCGTAAATGTAGCATAAATGATATATAAAAGTGCAAGTTGGACGCGAGGACTACATCACATAAATCGAGTATTTGTAAGCAAGGCTAGCGATCATTCCACTGCGGAGGGATAACAAGTTATTTTGAGAATGTGGGAAGTGACCTTAACTATAAAAGTTAAGGTCACTAATATACTGATAAATCGTTTTTTAGCCAGAGTCTAAGGGTCAGAAAGCTGCATCTACTCTAGAGTAGCTATATCATCCAATCAAGAAAATGTAATATAAAAAATAAGTTTTGACCCTCTGAGCACGTGTGTAGTCAGGCAGACCACGCAGACATTTATTTAAATCATGTTTTTTTCTTAAATGAAGATAAAAAATAGAACTATAACTATTAACGGTTTAGTTGTCACTGTCCCCATTGTGTTTCTGAAATTGAGCTTTCCCAAAATCTCTTGTTGATGATGAAAGTCCCGTTAACCGCTCTTTTAAATTTGGCGGTTCTGATGCAGAGAATGCGCAGAATTGAAAGAAGAATGAATTGGTTGAATAGGATGATGTAAACTCTACGGACACATTACACGATAATGAGCACCGAGAGCTTGACTTCTCTGCAGTCAGGCACTCATGAAGTTGACTTTCTCGAGATCTTGCAGGACAGACCGGTCGCTAGTGACAAGGAACTTGAATAGGTCAGCAAGACGATTGAATCGCATAACAGCACCGCTGAACTGGAACCGGCCTATATCACTGTTCCAGAATAAGGAGGTGGAATAGTTAGAGCCCAACGCGAGGTGCGCAGCAGGGTTGCGCACCAAAAGAAAACACCGACTACAACACACCAGTGAGCCAATCATGAAGGAAACGACCCTGCTCAGGCAACGGGAGAGAAGCTCCTAAAATACAACTCATGAGGTAGCAAGTGGAGCTCGCGTCGTGTCAACGTTTCAAAGAGAAACTCGACGCCCTTGTCAATCCCAGCACCAGGCTCTCTCGAATTGAGAATTGGCAATACCTGCGCTCCCCCACTGATTGAACCACGTGCAACTCCCATTTTTAAACTGCAAGTAACGGCACCGTGCTTCAGGAAAACCGCATAAATTCTGTGTGAGCCTTCGGGAGAAGAACGAAGTAGTCAGCATGAATACATAGAAAGGTGTCGAAACATCTGAATGGCGAGATCACAGCAAGATGTTCAAAAATATAGAATTTGAAGACCATGATTGCGTTCATGTGAGTTTCGTGTGCGATATTACACCACTCTTATGATGGGCCTCATCAGGATCAATGTTACAGTAAACATTATGGTGGAGCACAATGAACTCAATAGATGTAATGCACAACCTATATGAGCTTCAGTTACCAAAAAGGAGGGAGCTGGAATCACTTATAGTTGAGCACTCGGGGACACCGTCTCTGCAGAATCAACAGATATAAACAAGAAGCTGTGGAAACTTGCCAGCATTTAATGCATGGAGATGCAAAATAGAGAAAGGTTAGCACCGCCGAAAACAATGCAAGCAAGCATGTGGACACTAATCTCACTATCTAAGGAAAGCTGTTTATCCTCCGTCAACGCTGGTGTTTCAATCGAAAAAAAAAACAAAGCGCCTGCTTTCTTTACACAAAAAAGAGATTACAATATATGTTCTTGAACCCCCGAGATCACACGGAATTAAGAAACAATATGGTCGGCTCAAGACATGAGATGATTTTGCTGCAGAAAATGAAGATAGCGATCAAAGGCCAGTCATAATTTAGGCAGGAAATTTCCGGGTGAAGGGTAAGGCATGCTTGGAAATTACCGTCACCGGTTCAGGGATTTCAGGAGGAGAGTTTCAGCGTCCTTTGAGCCGGTTGGAGAGTGCTGTTTGAAGCTCCTAGCTTTCTACTACAGAAGTCTGGAGTTGAGGTCTAACTGTGAAAGCCAGACTTATACTAGGGTGATATAGACGGCGGATAGCAGATTTTCAACCAAAAAGACTCGACAAGGAAGCGCAACGTGCAAGTTGCTGACCAACGTAGCCTGCAATTCGAAACGTTTGTCGGCTGTGGTCTAAACACGATTGGAAAACGATTCACAATGGTTGGAGTGCGATTGTGAAGGACAGTATTAGACATATCATGACTTGGAAGCCGTTGTCATCGATTTAATCCTATAGAACATATGTGAAACACCCTCGCGCATGCAGTCATTTTGAAACCGTCACAAATGGAATTGCTGACGAAACGAATTTTTCATTCATCCAAGCGAAGTTTCTTCCTTGTAGTTTATCCGATTTGGAGATTTCTGCCGGCAAAACACGCAGTCCATGTTGCGACGTGGGCTTGCTGAATATTTTGACTTCACTGGGATAAACTTTGCTTTGCCGCACAAGCGCAGTGAGTGAGTGACGCGACAAGCCAGCCGAGCTCTGATTCGTGCCGCTCCCGGCTGTTCACCTGTGAGTCCTTGGAGCCTACCGAAGTACCCGTAATCCGACGTGCGTGCGAACGGTAGCCACGTTACGTTACGGTGCCTAAAAAACGCGTATCCGACTGATGTGTTTGCGGTGTCCCCAAAAAAAGCGGTCACTCGGTTTCTGCGATGACGACATCACAGCAGTGTGACGTTGTAGCCCGGCACGATCCTGGTGGTGTCACAGCAGCAGTGGTGGATGTGGCAGAAGCCTGTCCTGTTGCAGGTCGACCTCCAGCGTCACAATCCACGGAAGCCTCGGCAGCCAGGAGTTGGGACGCCGTGACAACAGCGACACTCAGCGTTTGCTACGCTTTTTTCCTGTACTTCTCCGGTACATTATGATCACTACATCCGACAGAATAACATTCCGGATTTTACGACGTCGTTTGTTGCCACTTCATGGCCACCTTCGATGCATGGGCGGAATAGGATGCATAACACACCAGTCGGAGACGAGTTCCAGACACCGCAGCCACGCTTCTCCCAACCTCGCACACGGGCAGAGCGAAGACGGAGTGCATCACGTGGTTGGACCTGAGCCCGGCCCTAGAGGTCTTCTGCGCGGGCGAGGACAGGGAGGAACAACTCCAGTAGAAGGTGAAGAGACGATCGAATGGCAGCCGCGATCGCACGTGGGACACCGGCACGATGCGGCTCCATTGGCACCGGGACCTCATGATCCCCGAGGAGCCCGAAGCCTCGCCAACGGACAACGAGAACCACTCGGAGCTAAATAACGGGCGCTACTGGCATGGCGGGGAAGGCGGGGGCACCTGGAGGGAGAGAGAGGAGCAGCAAGAGGAAAGGGAAACCGGCCGAGGAGGAGGACCATCTCATACTAGCGCCATCTCTAGGCGGGTGGTGGCAGCGCTCCTATAAAAAGCCCGGGTATGACATATAAAGATATAACAATAGCAGCTCAACCTTACATTGTAAACATTACCGTACTGTTCCTCTCTACGAGTTGAAATTGAGATGTAGGAGGAGATGAGAGCGTGCTGCAGAGAGCCGAGATCTGACTGCAATGATTGGTTGGTAGCCGCAAAGCCAACTTCCTTTGTCTCTACTTACTCTCCTAACGCGTTCGAACGCCGAACACTGGCGTCCACCTTTCGGCGTTCGCGTTCAAACGCGTTCGAAGAGCGAGCAGAGAGAAGAACAGATAGCTTTGCGTCTCCACACTACTCATTCCAGTCTGAGCTCGTCTGTCTGGCGTTCCCGCGCTCTCTCATCTCCCCTCTCCCCCAGCTTCTACCCGCATTGTCATTGACAACGTGAGAGCGGCAGGGCGTCTCTTGGGAACGCCCGACCTCCAGCACGGCTCGTTGCCTTTCGCCGTGATTTGGCTGCGCGGTCGTGTTACACGAGGCGCAGAATCGTCATCGAAGGCGGGAATACTGGAGCTCCTTCCTGTCGTTCTCGCCTTGCCGCGGTGACTATTGGGCAAAAGATGGAACTATAGGGGGCACTTTATAGATCTTGTTGTCCCCATAGTCCGGTGTTAACTAACAAAACATAACAGAGAATTGAGCCTTGCCTAGCACGGTCCAAGCACTAGCGCTTCGCTCTGACACGTGCTTTGCTCGCACGAGGATCGGCCTTCGAATTGTCATCTTCAATTTCTTTGATCAAAAACAAACAAGAAAGTTTGGTTTGTTGTCCGCACAGCTGAAGCGTACCACTGGAGGTGTCACTGTTCGATCTCCTGCAAAATTGGGAGTATTCACGGAGCGCCATAGCTGTGTGCGCGGCTTCCGAGCGCGTGCTGACAGCGAGCTTCCGCAGTTCTTTTGCAACCTGCATTCCACACCATCAAGATTGCCGGTCTTAGAGCCTATTAAGGTGAGCTCATTCTGAGCATGCGCTCTGAACAGCGCCCCCAAATATGGCGTCATGTGAATACCCCCATACTCTGTTTCATGCTTAGTGTGCAACGCTGTCGAAGCTGCCGGCGCGAGCATGGGGTTGAATCTCGCAGATCAGTTGCACGCGTCTTCTCGCAAACGAAACCATAGATTAAGCCACGCGCTCGCGACAGTAGCTTTGATAACATTGTACACTACACTTCGTTTCACCTTATGTTGTACCGCAGCGAAGGCTAGAAGCGCGAGCTCATAGCGTTGGCAGCTGCCCTTGGTGCACGAGAGCTTGTGCCGCCGAGATGTGCCCTAGAGCAAGGAGCTCGCGCTTGTAGCTTTTCCTGCGGTACAACACAAGGGGAAACAGAGTATAGTCAGTGCACGCGTCCATTTTTTTCTTTCAAAAGCGCAACATAACAGAGCATACACGGCGGCTTCGTTATCACAATAGGATATTTACAAGTATTAGTTCTTACGGCCAGGATAAGAGCGGATGAAAAGTTACGATCACGTTTCTAGTATAAGAAACGGGGCTTTCAGTTTAAGTTCTATACATAACCTTTTTCATTATTTCTATTGATTCTGTAATTCTACGGCAACAATTTTGTGATTTTTTGATACGAGACCCGTGCATCATACCAAAGCACTTCAACTATTGAGGTTGCGGCGTTAACCGATAAAAACGCCAAAGAATGAATCACGAGGAAAGAAGCACAAACATAGTATGTCATGCCATGCATTTATTTCTAAAGTTGTCTGCGAAGGTAGCAAAAATCTTGTTCTAAAGCACACAGCACTGAATATAGTGAGTGTTGTTTTTTGCTTAATTTATAACATGCAACATCATAATTGTTTCGGCGTAATTTCTGTCTTTTAAACCTGCGTAAAAGTTGGGCAAATCGCATAACTCTGCATTCAATTTTTCAAAAATTTACAACGTTTTTTACAAAAAAGAAAATAATAAAGTACCTCTTTTTTTTTTTAGGAAGTTTATTGCAAGTGATTGGCAGAAACAACTACCATTGTTTTGGAAACGTAGCGAGCCTTTGAGACAAACTCGGACCGAGTTTTCGTCACAGCGAAATACAAAATGCGCATTGTCGAACACTCAGTCTCAGTCCAAATGTGGCGCTAGGGGTTGGGACTTGAGACCAAAGTTTCACAACAAAGCGCTATCTGATTCAAGGCTTATAAGTAATTTTCGGAAAGGTTCTTTAAGGCATTGGTGGCCAAGGACGCTGCGGATCGATGAAGTTTAAAGGCGTATGTTACCGCGAAGGGCCTCATTTTTCTATTCAACATTTTCGAAACTCTTTTCTAACTTTTGAATCAGATAAAGTTAAGTTCTGAAACTTTGGCATCTCGGCGAAAACGCTAGAGCTAAATTTGGCGGGAACAGAACGTTCGTAGACCTGAAATGTATCTTTTCAATGAGAAAAAAGTGGTTCGGTTTTCTTTCAAACACCCGGTGTCACTACACTTTTTATTGTGTTTGTTTTTTGTCGGCTAGTGCGTTGAGAAATCTCGGAGCCTTGACACGAGCTCGTTCATGCCCTTACCTCAAAAACGGATTAGCTGCAACGATGCAAAAAACTGTTTGTGTCATCCTGAATAGTTGTTTCTCTAGACGCGGTTCCCTACTTTTATTTATTGTGTGTTTCCACGTGAACTCGTAGCAGGCGAGAGTCAAGGCAGCAAACGGGAGCGGTAATTAACGACGAAATGAGGTGGCTGCCCGGATTTTATTGCAAAAGTGCACTTTTAACGGTCGTGTGGCTGGAAACGGCGGACAATCACTAATGACCGGTCGTGCAAGCTTTCTCAATTAGCGTCTTTTTTTTTTTTTGCGAACTTTCTAGTTTAAAGGCTATGAAATGTGTTTTTATATATATTGTTTTTAGTTTGCACTTATTCTTGCAAACTGTGTTGTTGATTCATTCGGCTGTTTTGCACCGACGTGTAATAATAAGCGCTTAAGATGGTTTTGGTAGACTTACGATATTATTTGCGTGTTTAGTAGCTCATCGAAACGATTAGGCTTTGAATTAGGTAAATTATTAAAGATAATCGTGAGAAATCAAAGAGCTAGAAATTAAATTCCAGTCGGCGTGTTGATGGTATTCATATTTTTGAAGACTGATTCAAATCATTCGCGGAGACGTTGTGAACTCAAAATATTTAAGATTATTATGTACTTTAAGTACCGCTTTTTGGGACATATTAAATCGGTGACGCTTATACTAACTTGGCGTTCCACAAAAAATGTGTCTTTCACTTCCGCTAAAATTTAGAAAAAAAACTGACACGTACGCTTCGTCCAGATATATCATGTATTTTTTGGCCATGCTTATCGGCTTCATCAAAAGGTCTTTTCAAGTACACTTGAGAAAGCCCAGATTACGACGCCTACCAACGGAAGCTCTTATGAAAAAATTGCACTCCATACACTGCACGATAAAAAGTTACGCTCATGAAAAACTCGCAAGCGTCCCTTTATCCACAAAATCCTTCGTCACACCTTCTCCCTGATTAGAGGCGTGACTGAAAAAGATCACTCGAGCGCGGGGTACATATCCCTGAGACACAGTTTTCGTCGAGCTTTCCCACGTATACCACAACGCAGCATCCATAGACATAGCTCATTCTTACCATTAAAAATATACTTTTTTTTTACTCGAAGCATGCCCGATAAGCATTCAGATTTTTCAAAGGACGGCGCGGTGGAAGGACACACAAAAGAGGCTTTCGCGCGTGATTTACTACACCAGCTGGAGTTCACCTACTTTTTGTAATGACCGGGTGGCCGCAGTTACGAAGGGTGTTTTCTTTCACGTTTCGGCCGCTAGAGGGGTGATAAATGAAGACGGCGTCCTTCGTCGATTCATCACCCTCGAGACAAAGTCTGGTATCGGGGTGATGACGTGTTCTAAACAGCCCCCACACCGAGTCAGACACATTGATGGCATTGCGACCGCTCTCTGAGTTTTTCCCGAATCGTGGATAATCAGCAGATGCAGAAGAGTTTGACATTTCATTGATGAGCGTTCGGATCAATAACCTGGCAATGTAGCCCTATCGAGGTTTTGTCCTCTTGTTGAGTAAGCCGTGTCGGTGAACAGTGCAGGCGTAACTCTTTGTAAAGTTTCGAGCAGCTGAATTTTAAACTATAGGGCCGCTGTGGTGAGTATTTCGGTGAGCCGAGTTTTAAGAATGAAACACGGACACACTCTGTTGCTTTGGTTAGTATACTGGTGTGAACGCGATTCGCAAGCATCAATGCGTAGATTTTATGTGAAACCTTTATTTGTTTTAAGCACAACGGCGGAAAACGGCAAAAAACCTGGTTGACGCTGCTATACACTGGTGGCACAAGCATAAAGCAAACACGCGAGAGCTTCTTCGATATGGTTACACTAAAGCATATCTACAAGATCAGAGCGCACGTGGTGCCATCTATGAGTCGCACCGTCAGCAAGTATGTTTTTTGGAGTTTTTCTCCCTGTTTATAGAAAACGAAAAACAGGTTTTTGTTAAAGATATTGTTTTCCTAAAACCTCCATTCAATAACTGTTATTGTGATAAAGCCAACAACTAAAGAAACCCTTGTGAAAGTTTCAATGTACTCCGTTTCATAGGTTTATTTATATGAGTTTGTTTACGCACCCCAATAGCGCTCGAGAACAACCTGTATGTAGGTTATTGTTTGCGGACTGTGGCGACATTAGGGCCATCAGATGGCAGAAATTTCGAGTTGTTTCCGAGTTTTGGCAGTGCAGTGCTAGAGTGCATAAATGTGCGCCATTAGTCTCATATATAGACCCAATATGCTGTTTACAAAAAAAAAAACTCGTTTGCCCACATTAGATTGAGCACTTGACATGCAGAGAGGAAACCTTTCGGGAGAAATGAATAGTCTGCAAATGGGCCAAGCCCACCAGAATGCAAGCGCTGCGGCCTGGTGTCAAAACCACGTTGGCTACATTGCGATTGTTTAGTGTATTTCCAGCAGGTAAAGTTCACACGTCTACACCCCTGAAATAGAAAGATAAAAAGTACTAGGAGGTCATGATCCTAGTCTTAAAAGCTGTCGCAACATACAAGACAGCACTCACGACGAACGCCTTTAAAGATTCTGAACTCGCACCCGAAGCCGTTACCAAGCTTCAAAATTAAGAAGCATTCAACACAATAAGGCTCTTCGAGAAGCTCGAATTCAAAATCAAGCATGGAATTATTAGAGAAGAATTGTTGTACACAGAGGCTTCAAAGAGCGTGATGACATCTGATTTGTTTAGAAATCACCAAGGATTGTCTAATTTTCGCATATTTCTCTTTCTTGAAACGAGGAACGCGAGTCAATTTCTTTTGTTAGAAAGGCGCGTACACCAGCCAAGCCTTTACCCCAGTGTTGCTATATTTTTAGCTAGAAGCCAACAAAGTAATTCCTAGAGCGACCAACTGAACATGTCTTGTCCAACATTCTCAAGCTTTTAACCCAACAACTTTTTCAGCACTGTCCAACATGGTTTTCGAAAACGTTTTCATGTGAAACGCAGGTATTATCACTTCACTCTTGATCTTCAATGCATTCTAGACCGAGGATCCCTTGCGTACTGCATATTTTGGATTTCGCTATTCGCGTTCTATAGACTCTCGCAAGCTTTTTGCTACTCAAACTTGCCCAACTTAGCATATACGCTAAAGTTTTTGTATGGGTTGCATGCTTCCTAATTCAAAAGTCACAGTTTGCTGTGAATGCTAGTAACTCCTCCTCTGTCACTGTTGCTTCCGGTGTTCCACAAGGATCAGTATTAGGGCCCTTACAAACGACCTTCCCACTAAAGTTTCCTCGTCTATATGTTTGTTCCCTGATGACTGCGTGATATGGCGTGAAATTCAAGAGCATAATGATACTGCGACGCTCCAGTCAAACGTTAACACTCTCTACCAATGGTGCAATCCGTGATGTATGAGTCTTTACACCAACATATGCAAGGCCATGTGACTGTCTCGCCAATCGCATCACTCTCCTAACTGCCTCCTAAGTAAGGCGCAATTAAAGACAGTGTCGTCATTCAAATATTTAGGCTTACGAAAATCTTCTAGCCTGTCATGAACAACTCATTATTCAGCATATTTCTTCTAGCTTACCTCATGTTAGGTTACATCAAACGCAATTTTTTCAGTAACACCTGTTCCACTTAAGGTAAGTCTTTACAAAACTTTAAGTTGCCCCAAGTTAAAACATGCAGCTTCTGTCTGGGTTCCCGGGCAAGCAAGTTTTGCATCTACATAATAAGCAACTCAGAACAGGTTTGTTCGTTTTATTCTTAGCAACTACCACCAAACCTTCAGCGTCACCTCTATAAAAATTACTCTTGCTTCGCCACCTTTATCCATACAACGAAAAGTGTCTCGGCTGTTCTCGTTTCATAAAATTTATTACCATAATTTTACACTACGCGACACACTAATCTCTTATGCATTTTATGTTTCCTCTCGTGTTGATCATCAACATAAAGTGGGCTACCCAAGTTCTATCACGTCAATTTTTGATTCATATTTCGTATCCTCGTACATCCCAGGAGTGGAACCATTTTGACGTGTCGATAGCTGCAATCACGAACACTGAGCCTTTCAAATGTGCTATCACCAATCATTTTCTTGACGAGAGTTCCTAATTTGTTTTATATTGATAGTACCTTCTTGTTATTGAGTGTTCCAAATTTTTATTTTGTTGTTTGTTTTGCTTGAGAGTAAAAGAAATGAATTAAAAAAATACTATTATAGTTTTCAATAGGCGCGAGGAAATCAAAGGCAATGGTCCCTTCACAAAATTGTGTTCGCTGCGACCGGCACGGTCCTTCGGATGCCTGCGTTTTGAACTGCATCATGCATTGGCGCTTCATTTTGTGTTGGTGGGCTGTTCGTTCCTGACACGTGGGGGACGGGGAAGGGATATCGTGTTGCTGCTGTCAAACGTCTCCTGTTCGAAAGTAAATTTATTTCCGGCATTGTGTGGCATCCCTAAAACTTTGCGACTCCAAATGAAAGAACACAAAGATGTTTGGGAATAGTGTCAGAGTGCCTATTAAATTTTGAACCCGGGTTCAGATTTACTCACTATAATTTCTGCTTGAATGAGACCGGTTGATATCGAATAAACTGTAAGCCCTATAAAAGCTGTTAATCTTATCTATTGCAGCTACAATAATTAACACGTGGCAAAATTGTTTTTGTTATAACCTTGGTCCAGAATTTTAGGAAGGCACAACTTTTTCGGCTCTACGCAAATTAACTAATAATGAAATCTTAACTTCTTTTTTTTATTTATTTATTTCTGATTAGAAATAAAATAAAGACCACTTTTATTTTTCTTTCGTTTAGCACGAACGCGACCGTGAGGTACGGACCGAGTTTTGTTTGGTTAGAGACCTTATTCTTATTAAACTGCGTGCTAAATTCATTCCAATAATCCCATTTTGTGAACTATACTTCTCGCCTACTAAGCTGTAGAACACGTCTCGAGCATACAAAACAATAATAATCAAATAAAAAGTTATTTTTGTGGAGTTCAACATTTACTTTTAAACATTTTCTTAACACAAAAACGTGCCCGTCTATGCTGCAGTCGACAGCGCAGGCGCATTTTTATTTATATTATATTTGTGAAAAAACACCTTAAGGCGCACGGCAGGAAATACTACTTAAATTTTTTTCTAGTAAAACGTAAATAACACAAAAATGTTTTGAATTCAAATATTTCAAATAGCATTATAGTGTACGAGCGTGTATGCTTGTGTGCGTACCTGTGTACGTGTATTGGTGCGCGTGCCCGCGTGTGTGCGTGTGTATGTGTGTTTTCTGCCAAAAAATAAATTAATTACGCATTTGCGGCGAATATTTTCTAGGGAATATTTAGTGTCATTTTTTTTTCAATCGTGTTTATTCAATAAAAAAGCTCTCAGTCGCCATTTGAACTTCCCAGCATAAATGCTGCAATTCAACTAATTTGGCCTTCGTCACGCATGCCTAAATAAAACAGCGTAAGAGCAATTGTATTCAAATCTAATGGTCTCCCAGCCAGCGCCCTGTTCAAGCCAAGCCCACCTCTAGACGACTGTACCGCATTTCAGCCCGTTGGCGTAGTAAACATGACGTCGCGAAGTGCGCTCGGAGGCCTGAAGTTTCTAGGAGGTGTCGTCTCCTCCGTCAAAACAAACCACTCCAAAAACGTTTTTTTTTTTTTTCGGAACTTCGAAGTTTGCGTTTTTGATGATCGTAAAAGTGCCTCGACTCCGCCACTTTATCTGGAATTAATTATCGCGTTTCTCCCTACAGAAGTAACTAATATCGTCACGCCAACAAATGCCTTCTAAATGTCGAAGAACTTCTCCCCCCTTCCCCGCCCCTTTACACTGCTACAGCTTAAATATAAGGCTCTCACCCTCAGCTAAACACCTTCCTACTGTAGCGCTTTGCCTGTACAGCCAGAACCACCTAGAAAAAAAAAGGCACGCGTATGACGTCATCGGTAGTTGATCCCAAACCCGCTTAAAACGGAAAACACACCTAAGCTCACTAAAAGTCGCCGCGAAGTGGCAGATTTTTTTTCCGTCGACGTTCGGTCGTATGGAGCTTCCTTCCTTTGCGAAGGCACATTACAAGACCCCCTCCTCGGGGTCCGATTGCACTCAATCGATCTGCGCCCGCACGGTACGCGTTCGCGACGCCGCTGTCGCGTCGATACGGCCAAGAGTCGTCGACATTGGGCTTTTTGCACCTCAGATGCTTGCAGCTGCCTGCCGCCCTTCGAATCTCGGCGTGTTTGAATCACTGAACTGCTTTCTCGTCCCTAAGATTTGCGAAGAATCGACCGTTTCCTCTTTAATTTGTTTGCAAGAATGCGTAGACGAAGAGTATTTAATTTCGTGCTTTTAGTAAACATAAGACGTATAGTATGACGTTTCGTATTAAGTATACACCCTATAAAAGTATTAAACGAAATTATACTTTAGTTTTGAAGTATAAGTGTATAGGTTCAACGTGTACTTCAAGTATACATTAAAAACTAGGCTTTAAAATTCTGCTCTCTATCCCGAGAAAATGTCGTACAAAAAGGCGTATATTGAAAAGGAACGATAGCCAATGGCTCCTGACGGGTTTATTTAAAAAAATACAAAAATAAAGCGACAAATCAAAGCATGTAGGAGTAATCATATTAACAAAATATTACACACACACACACACACATATATATAATATTACTATTAATATTATTATTACTATTAAAGCACATGGCGTATAAAGCATGCCTCTACTCCCTATACCTGTAGCGGGCCAATAGAAAGGAGGCTAAATTATAGAGCGCAGTTTGTGCAGGTGAACTATACGTCAAGGTGAACATAATATAGCGTTGCAATATTTTCAAAATTGTCAGTATAATTAACTAAATTATTTTGCCTTTTAATTTGTGAAAATAAAAATATGACTCAATTAGAAACATTTTAAGCGTCATCCGAAGTCATTAAATCAGGAACTTTTCGATTTTGAGCGCGTAGAAAGCACGGTGATAAGATAAATTTACCACAAGGCTGGAGGTGTCATATAAACGGATAACTTCTTTCTTTCTCTTTTTTGCGAAGCCACGAATTTTTATTTTATTTTTTAGAATGAAAATTTAACATTTCGAATAATATTCAAAAAGATATTGTCGAAAAAAAAACTTCCTAAGCACTTTTAAACGTTCAATGAACTATTTGCAATAAAGTCGAAACGAAAACGCCGAAAAGGTTATTTTTCTGCAAAATCTTACTCGTTGAAAAGAAAAAAGGGGGGGGGTGAAGCTCTAATACTAGTAAACTTTCACAATGAAGCGATGCAGGTAGTATGTATTTCCGTTTTTTGTTCTTTTTTTATGGAGGAGGGTGAAGTTTAGGTAGTTAAAACTCGAAAGAATAGACATAGCGACGGGCAGAACAGCGCCGAAATAATTAAATATATTGCATCCTACAGGATTTTTTCCCTTTTTTAGAAGAAACTAATCCGCGTGGTTGTTTGGTAGCTCATTCATTGCTTTTTATGGGCAGATTGCTGCCCACGTTTTGCTACTAGGTGTTTGATATTTTATATATATTTAAGTACAAAAAAGTACCTTCATTTCCATTTTTTTTTTCGCCTAACTTACCGAAGGAGGTCGTTAAAAAGAAGGGCAATTTTTCTTCACCAGGAATATACAAGAATATGAAAACAAGTAATTTGTTGCGCTCTCTTGAGAAGTGCTGCAGATGGTGGACGCACCTTGGAATATGCTTTTCAGATTGCGTTTTCCTATATCTTAACAAAGTAAGTTAAAGTGCAGTTTTTTTTTTCTTCTGGAAAAAAATCTTTGCTCATTATGAATTATACCAATCTCTACTCGAGCTATGATTTATATGCAGCCGAGATATTCACAAATCTGCTTTCGACGAAAGTTTGCTAGCTATCATTCTCCTACTATGATTGCAACTTTTCACTGCCTTTTCGCGTTGCCAATGTTTTGAGCAATTATTTTATTTCTGTACATATCTGAGGCTATTGCCACTTGAGTTGAATTAAGTTTCCATATTTTGTTAGTATTTTTCTTACGTATTACCTCGGAGCAGTTTGGTTTGTTTATGGATTACAAAAGTCAGATTCGAAATGTATCATAAGCTGATGTATATTCGGCAAACGGTTCTGGTTTTACTTCGGTGATCTATATCCTTCCGTTAGATTCCTCGAATTTCAAAATCACGCGTCACTCTCGTTCACTCCTGGACAACCCAGGTTCTGCTTTTGAACTTGAAAAAGAAAAAAACGTAAGGGGTAGGATGAAATATTACCAGAATAAAACTTCACGGAAGAATCATCGAAATCGTGTAACTGTCAATACGATTTTTTTCTTCAGCTTTTGTCTACAAATCGGGATGGGCTAGGAAAGGGGACAATTTCAACCCTGATAGTAATGTGGAGAGTTTAGCTAATTAGTAGACAGGCAAACATTAAAACAGAGCAGAATTAAAGAGCGAGAGGAGTTTAACATGTTTGACAGCGCTTTGCCCTAAGTGTTCTCATCCTCTCTGTTTGTGCGTTGTTTGAATGCTTTTCAACCCCCGTGACCTGTTTATCTGTGAATATTAAACTTGTAGTGATCTGTATCTTGCTTCTGAGTACATTTTGCAGAAAACAATACGTTCTTTTTTTTCAAGGTAACCATGTTTTCTAATTGCTACTTTAGGTGAGCAACGTTGAACGTTGTTGCTAATATAATAGTTAATGGTGCGCGTCCCTAAATAATTCCGAATATGTATCACTGAAAGGGTTATTCACTTTGTGGGCACAATCACGCATAAAGGCACAGAACGCGAGGGGGCATTAACAACTACCACAAAGATGTTTTTGTGCAGTTAACTTCATCATATGTGTCAATCAAAAAAAAATTATAAAGTGAAATAATGCCGTTTGCAGGTTAGTGGCGTCTATACCACTAATGAATTGGATGTAACTGCGCAGACGAGCTGGTGTATATTGATCTCTGCATAACCACTGATACGGCCGGTAAAAAGCGACGCAAACAGTGAAAGTTCTCAAGCACAACTCATTTTTTCCCCAAAAATGTTATTAAATAGACACCGCGACAAAAAAGAAAGGGTGGTGTTTGAGTTTCGTAAACATGGTGTTCGGTCTCTCCCTTTCTGTTTTTCCTTTCCTTTGTCACAGTGCCTATCTAACCAATTTTCGCACAATAAAAATTCCAATTCTTTTTGAGACCCTTAAGTGTTTGTCGAAAATGATTCCTGGACAAAGGGAACGAGAGCGACAAATAGCAAACCCAAACCTCCAAGCAAAGGTAGGTGACTTGTGCGCGACCGAAATAATACGCTTGTTCCCCTTCTCCTGGGATTATTTTCGTCATTCTTGTCCAGCTCGCTTGCGCCTTTGCATTTAATTGCTTCATATTCGAGTGTTTGTGTCGTTTTTTGCCTATAGCACTAATTATTTTTTCTACTTTTTTCTTTATTTTGGATTAAGTGTATCGGGCACTCTATTTAAAGACTGTGACCATTTCCTTTTTGATATCGAGACCAGAGTGAGAAAAGGAGGAGGGGGTAAGGGGGAGGGGGCGTTGACATATTGCGAGCATGATCTCTATATTATAAATTTTAAATACGGACGTCTTTGCTTATTAGTGATTATTTATGTCTTCACTACTAGGCAGTGAACTTTGTTAACCTAAGGATCTCAACTGCTGATACATGATTCCTGAGATGCACTTCGAAAGAAGATTAACTACTGACTTTATATAAACTCTAACTACCAAATAAGCTAATCCTTAATTAATGTCATGCCTCCATCATGTGCTTTGGACCAAAGAATGATAAAACTTGAGCACCAAGCTGCAAGGTAACTCGGTTACTCAACTGATCGATGAAAGCGAGTTGTCCAATATGTCTCCCACTGCCCTCCCCGCTTTTAGCGATGTAATTAATACTGGTCTGTCGTGGACACGTATTGCGCCTTTTTTCCCGGACAAGAAAAATGGTCGCATTAGCTGCTACCTCGTGTTCCTTCCCAGAGGCTGATATTTCTCTCGGCCCTTACCTTGCTCCGGCAAGCGCGAGGGCCCAACTATAATTATGGAGTAATCTATGTTCTCTTCTTGTAGAGACACTGGACAGTGTTTGCGGTGCTGAGCGTGGACCTTAAATAACTGCACGAGGCTTTTCGTGGTAGCCTCTTCGAGGTAATTTATTCAGCGAGACTCCTGTTGTTGAGTGGGGTTTTATTATCAACGTGTTCAAGGAAGCGCGAGTATTTCTAAATATTGTTTCCAGTGAATATTTTTCTAGTGTGGTCGCATCGAGTGATACCTTAGTGTCGTGCATGCTCAAGAACTTGACCTTAAATACGCCATAAGACGATTTTAGAGCGCAGCTCTTAGGCGCCCGTTTCCGGCTTGAGCGGCGTCGGGGTCGGCGTAACCGGCCCCCCCCCCCCTCCCCCCGAGGACCTCAGAGGACCTCGAGTTCCTTCGGGAGGACCTCGGGAGTACCTCGGGTTCCTTCGGAAGGACCTCGGGAGGACCTCGGGTACGCTTCGGTGACCTCGAGGAGCGCGGAGGGTCACGTGACCCCCCTCCCCCAAGGCCACATGACCTCCCCTCTCAGTACACTTCCTCTTCCTCCTCCTCAAGAGCTGCGCTCTAATTCGGAGTTACAGGGAGTTGTAAACGGCTTTCACTTTTTTATACTTTCGCTATATTCTACTTAGAACCACTCTCTAAATTTAATAACCGAATAAATTTTCCTAACTGTTTTTCTCTAAGCAATGGCAGTCGGCAAATAAATTAGAGAAATATAACCATCGTTCATCCCCTCAACTCGGAGGCAGAACAAGCGGACAAGTGGCCTGGTGCATATCCTATGCCGCCAACGTTAATCATAGCCACGCACTGGGGTCGGCAAAGAAGATAACACGTGCTGAGCTCCAGGCATAGTCAGAGTTCGACTATTCTCATCACCGCAGTGGTTGGACACGAGCCATTAACCGAGTGTCCGCCGAGGAATTGATCGTTATGAGCCGACGTCAAAAGTTCACGCAGTTCTCGTGTCCAATCCATGAACCGCGCTCACGGATTGGTCATGGATTTCACCGCGACCAAGAAGCTTCTGAATCAGAGGCGGTTTGTGAGGGTATACATGGGCCAGACTAGGACCAGTACGCCTCTGTAAAGTTATGAACATTCCAACCCAATATCGTTTCATGACCCCTTGAAGCAGGCACGTAGCCAGAATTTTGATTCGAGGGAGGGAGGGGGGGGAGGGCGGGGGCGGTTTATGACAAAATGCTGTATGAGGGGAGGGGGAGAGGAGGTCCCAGCAAAATGGAAGATTTTTTTTTGGGGGGGGGGGCTTTATGCCTCCCCCCCCCCCGGCTACGTGCCTGCCTTTAAGGTTGTTTATTTGATTACAATAAGCTTTGTGGTCGGCCTTATTATAAGTAAGGAATTCTACACGCTCGGTTTCATTCCCTGAGTAGAAATGTAATAGGGAGTGACGACAACAATAATAAGTTGCGTGGTCATTGCAGCTATGATGAAACCAATCTCAGTGGGACACTAATTGACTGGTTTCTTTTTACTCTTCGCTTTCTCAAAATGGTTTCGAATTGCGTGGAAGATTCGACGTCAAAGTTCAAAAATAAAATTAACGAAGAATACGAGCTAAAGTAAAATTAGAATTTTAAACGAAAAGTGAAACCATGCAATAAGGCCAAAGTCGCCGGCGTTCTTCAGACTGCGGCATCTTCTTTATAACTTGTCGCAGCCAGTCCTGCAAGACCGCAAGAACTCGGCCGGCTAGGACTAGAAATGTTGGAGTTGTGTGCATTATTTTTACTGTCTGGGAAACTTGGCTGACGTGACACCAGACAAGGACAATCGCATCTTGTCTTGGCTCAGTTTTTGTCTTGTTGTGACTTCAAGATTGGAGCGGTATCGATTGCCTCAGCGCTCTCATTGGCTGAGCCTGGAAGAGGGACAGACCGAGCCGGAAGGTGCCTAGGAGACGGGGAGTTAGATGGTCTCGTGGAAAGTTTCGTAGCTCTGTTTGCTCTTGTTCTTTGTTTTTTTTTATGCCACTAAACATTGACAAACATGTTCAAAATATTCTGTTCATTACGCTTGAAAAGTAAAAAGAACCTAAAGGACATCAAAGTGGAAACGACCACCGATCTTGTGCTAGGACATTCCTCTCGTGGCGAGGGGATCTCAATTTTTTGTAAGTTGGTTGCTTATATTTTTTTTAAGTTGGCTTTTGTTGCTGAGTATTTATTTATTAGCATGAGGCTAGTGCATTTTGATTGAGTGTCGCTGAACACGGTCTAACATATCCATCATAGTAACTGCTTTTATAGCTACAAAGTTGAATGTTGTGAGCACAAATATATGTTAGCAATAAATAATATTGAACTCACATTTTTGGCTGGTCATTTAATTTACGTTGTTAGGTAAAGTGATTCAGACATATAGAAAGAATAAACTCCTGCAGGACCGTAATATAAACGTGAAAATTCAAAATGTTACCTGCAGTTCCCTGCATATTGTCTTGAATCTAATATCCAGTTTTCTACGACAAGTGGAATAAACGCACCTTCACGCCGTTTATATCTGCTATAAAATTAAACCGAAAATGCAAAAATTCCTGCAAATAAAAATTGTTCAATCAAGAAAAAACAAACAACGTTGATGATTTTGGTTTTATAAAATTATTGTAACTCTATATTTTTAGATAATTAATTCAGCTACGCTTTTTGCTCGTAAAATTGTAAGCTCCTGCGAAAGGAACTGGCCAACTAGCTCAAATTTATTTTTAAGTTACATAATTACGAAAAAAAACGGCTTCTATGCAAAACCTCAAAGTATTCACGTTTCAGTTCAACTTTTGGAAAATATTAGGCTTTCGATAAAGAGTCATGTATTCTTATTTTTAATAAGATTTTTTTAAAGCGTTACTTTTTTGTTAATCAAATGAAGTACGAATAGTACTAAGGCATACAGTGGTCTCTATTCGTGGCGGCTCTCGTCAAGCTTCACTTGGCTGTGTTCCAAATCTTACCTAAATGGATCCGCGTTACTCCGGCGGGTCGTGCCACGTGACAACACAGATTGAAATGCGCTGGACGCAGGTAGGTTTTGGAAGGCCAACGTACAAAACCCTTACCCTGGAGTAAGATCGAGTGAATTCTGGAGCATGGCCCTTGTTTGCCGCTTGGGGTGGTTGGATGAATGTATATATAATGTCTGTACCCTTTGTAACGGGAGGTAGCTTGCGGCCTCTAGCCTGTCAAAAAATAAAAACATACGATTCCTCCCGCCTTTCTAACCCAAGTTTCTCCCCCGACTATCATGAGGCCATGAGGGATATCAGGAGGATAAGATTTGGGGGATAGGCCAAAGAAACTAATAATATTACTTCCCTCCTCTTCTCCTCGGCGAGGGTGTCGGCAATTTTCCTCTGACTTGGGGATTCACCAACAATGCCTTGTCTTTTTGGCGGTAGCGGCTGTAGTGGACAACCCGTTGGGCCGGCGCATGCCTTCGACCATCCGTGTAGATGAACTCGAACGCCGTGTGAGTAGACCTCAAAAAGTCCGTAGCGGAATCGAAGAGCAGGAATTTCATTGTGCCGCACTGAGTAAGCTCATTGTATAGACAAAGTACAAATTGGGCATGCGAGCGGAATCGAGAGTGGGAGGGAAAATGGCGCAAAAATTTACAGAATCGTACTCAGGAAGCGGCGCAGAAACAGCCGTGGCGCCACAATGCTAGCGAATTACGCAAGCCGCGAGCTTATGCCGGTAGATACATGCTAAACCCAGCAAAAGGTTTGTAAACAGTTCGGAAACCATATAGCTCATCCTGTAAATGGCTACTATGCCTCCTTTGAATATTTGTTCGTTAGTTCGTTTTTCCTTTTTGTGTCATGTTGTTTGAAAAAAAAGAAGAGAATAGCCGGGAGAAAATATGGGTCTCTCATGGATGGCAGTGCAATACCGGGTCAACCCGTGGCAAAGGTAAAGCGAATTTCACGCACTTCCACACATTTCAAAATTAAGATTATTATCTAGGGTATAAACGGAACCCGTATTGAAAAATAACGGAGGGGTTTAACACTGCATAAGCATGCGGGACACGGTCTTGATAGAGAAGTGCTGGGAAAAAAAAACAAGATGCGAAACCGCTGAACATACCTTCGAAAGAGCTTGTAACTTGAAGAGTCTTTCCGGGGTTTTGTCTTAATTTTACAATCGTATCGTTGCTCGTTCATAGAAAAAAAAATTGTACAATTCCTGTCACAATTTTGGCCACACCGGGCAAATAACACCTCTGAGACACTGGCCTCCAAATTTGCTGTAAACACTCTTCTCGAAGAGAGACGAAATGAAGACATGCGAGTCGCACACCCAATGTCTTGCTTTTCTTTGCCCGCCTGACATCTGGAGACTGATACAATTGTGCCGTCACGTACCATTCTTATTTTCTTTTTCTTGTCATTATAACCCACAAAAACAATTCCGCCTTCTCCGCTTCGAATGAACAAAACGAGGATGTCGACGCACAAAGAGAACAAGAACAGAAACTACGTGCAGTGACTACTTCGAATCAGAGCCGTGTATTGGGAGAGTTTGGCAATTCATTAGTTTGAATAGTCGAGCATCTCGTTGCGAACCACAAGCCGCGAAACAGCCCCTAGTGGTTGTCGTGAGCTCTAAAAAATGCGACTCGACTAATTGGAGCCGTTTGAGTGTCGCCTGAGTAAAAGGGTGACTGAGAACTTGGCGCTATGTGAGGTTTTTGTCACACCCATATTCGACGGTAGAATGAACGAACGTACGCTGAAAACCAGAGCCAATTGCGTAGTTCCGATCACTGCTGCTGATTTCCAATTGAAGCCATTGTCACCGAGACGCCGAGATCGAACGCGTCTATTTCACGCTTTAAATATCGTTTCCAATATTGTGATGTCGCGGTCTGTTGATTGGTCGAAGCTGTGTCGCACTTTTTAGTTTACTGTTCTAACCGCGGGGGGAATATTTTAAGCTAACGGCGGCATTTGCTCCGCCGATTGGCCCAAACTCTCCTCTATACGGCTCTTCTTCGAATCAAATAAGGCAGCGTCATCCCTAGCGCCTACACTGCTAAGCGAGCCGCTATGTCGTGTAGGATATTAGTGCACACGAGGACCGACAACAGAAAAGCCTTCAGCGCTTCGTGTTGTTACGTCAGGTACGTCGCTACTACTATGCCAATGGCCAACCGAGGAAAGCAAGGTTAGGTTTTCTCCGCCGAGCATCTGCGAAGATGCTGACGAAGCACTCCGGAGGGAAAAGGGGAAAGGCTTTTCGATATGCTTCGTCATCTCCGTTGCATTCGGTCTGGAGCTCTCTACCGATTAAATCTAACCAAAATTTAAAAAAAAACGAAGATCTGGCGACGTGAACGACGCAACTTTATTAGACCGCTGGCGGCTCGCAAGCGATGCAGAACCAGACATTAGCTGACTCTATATACTTGCTCCTCCTGCACCGGTGCAGAAAAGTTAAGGCAGTCTACTTCCGGAATGTGTATTGAGGAACTACCGGAAGTACTCCGCCTTACACCTTCCTGCACCGGTGCAGGAGGTGCAGGTAATTCTGAACGCGGCTATCATGTGCGCAATCGGGCCACGGTAGAAGCCGTTAGAAGTGCGGAGACAAGACGCCCACGTCTTCACTGCGTACGTGGCGACCGGAACTTTTAGTAGTTTCGTGTGTGCGATTGTGAGGATCAATGCATTATAAATGTTGTGTGCCTTCTGTCGGTAAAATTATGCCGGAGAACCTGACGTCTGCATATTCTCCTTCCGAAACGTCGAGCAAAGGTGTATCCAATGGACTAAGGCAATTCCGAAGAAAGAAGTCCAAGTTCCGAGCCATTCAAATGTATGCTAAATTGGCATCTTTTTGTTTTATCTCTGTAGTTTTGGACTTGAAAATTGTCAGTCTGTCAGGATGGATGAAATATAGTAAACAACTCCGCTTTATCCGGTATTCTCAAAATATCGCTTCAAACATCTATTTTAAATATTTGGTTGGTTTTAGCACGCTCAAGGCCTTCGTCAAGGACCAAAGGCAGAAAAACACTCCACCTTTTTTTTGAGGGCGAGGGGGGGGGAGTGAGGGGGAAGTGGCCCACGCCACTCGAAATGTCCTGTTTGGACAGCCCTCTGGATCCTGAACATAATAGCGGCTTTATCTCCAAAAGTGGAAGCAAGTAGCCGTTTGGTGAATATTTACGCTGAATTAGAATGTAATGGCTGTAATGGTTTAGCAGAAATAATTATGGAGCGTAGAAAAATTGCTTAGAAAACACTCTGAGCCGGATTAGTACCGCGTTGTGCGTTATTATCCTGGTCTCTAGACGTCGCCTTGGTCAACCGTCGGAACGAGTGACTACTCCACGGCAACGATAGCCGCCGCCGCCGTACGATGTTATTAGGAAGTTTTCGTAGACCGCGTTTCCCCTCCGCTAAACCCTCCGCAAAGTAGAAACCCCTACTGCTCCTGCGCGCCGATGGCCTTGACTGTAGAGTTCCAGGTATCGTTAGCGGCTTTCGGAGAGCGTTGCGAAAACGATCTACGAAAACTTCTTGTTAAAGCTACAGATCCATAGCTTATCTGTAAATTAATATTATCAATGTGTTACTTCCGTTAGGGTTGCGCTTATATAACAAAGAATCCCATTAGGCGTCTCCTTGTTGTTTGACGTAGCCCACAGAAAAGAAACCCACATTATAAGCAAAGACGACTGAAATGTTGGAAACAAATATACATGGACACTTTAATTATGCACATTCCTTTTTCTAACTACGCGTGCTTTTAAGCTTCACATTTTCGTAATTATAGAAACCTTTCTAACCTTAATATACACTTAGTTAAACTAGGATAACTTGTGTAATATTGAAGTATTCAAATAGCGGTTTAAAAAATACTCTCACGAGACGACGACCTCACACTATCCGGCTGAAATTCACATTTTTAAGATGAAATAGTGCTGGCCTTGTAAATTTATGAGGTATTATTGTAAAGATTTGAGGTTACTGCTCTCGGACTTAACGCGCCGGTATTTCTGCTTGAGAACGGCGAAAGGACCGATAAACGTGCTTAGTGATCCGGACGCCGGTTGATTTGCTGGCAATTCTGACGCGCTACGTACATAATTTATTTCTATAATTCCAGATTCGATCACGTCTTCTATAATTATTTGTGTCTAAGCGAAGCTACTTCACTAGAAAATCTGCTTTCATGTTTTAAGGAAATTCGTTGCATCTTTTTCGTGGTTTCTTATTTTCTCGATATAGCAATGGTTACATGATAAATGTAAAAGTGGACCGACCTAGGTATATCTCCAAACGCGATTCCATAAAGTGTTTTTATATGAATCATTTGTACGTTCTAAATGGACGCCAACGTTGATAGGCGGGAAGCGTTATTTATTGGGCAATAAAACGGGTTGTTCCAAATAAAGAACTTAAGTTGCCACTTCGTGGACAGAAAGAGTTAAAATCTGAGAAAGCACTGAACGAAAATACAACTATAGCCGGTGCGTCTCAGATGCTGATCTGCTATATAGGCAAGTGACACTGACAGATGATTGTTTTTTGGTTTCACTTGAGGCTTCTGTATATCCCTCAATGACTACTTCTTTGAGATAGGACGATGACTTCAAGCATTGCTAAAAAATATATTGAGGATCGCGGCCCTCTGTCAAGACCACCTATAGAAGGCGAGGAGTGCGCCCGGCTTCTGCCACCCGAAACATCTTCACCGGTGGTATGGTGCCTGGAGCGTGTCACCGACAGGAGTGTTTAGCTTCCTATTCCGCCCATACACCAAAACTCGATCCCCAAGTGGGAAAACATGTCCTCGCAAGGGCCGGAGCGTCACACTGTAGGATGCCGCGATCCCTGCGGTTTGTCGTGAAAATGCTGGCGAAAAGCACGAGCGAACGCGAGTATCGCTGTCGTCGAGGCGTCTTAACTTCCGACTGCCGAAGCTTCCGTGGACTGCCACTCTGGAGGTCAATCTACAGCGGAACAGGCGTCGGCCACATCCATCACCACTGGTGAGACACCGCCAGGATCGCGACCGGCAAAAGCACAACACTTCGGTAACATCACCAGACGAAAATTGAGGAGCCGCTTTTTGGACGGGGTAAACACGCAGTCGCAGACACGTTCAAGGCACCATAGTGCTGGTTATATGCTGCTGCCGCCTATGCGGGATGCGAGTCGTCCGCTTCATAACGCAGGAATTGCGGGGACGTCAGAAAGATGCCGATCTCTGATTGCATTTGATTGAAAGGATAGTGAGTAGACATCGATGCTAGATGTGTTGAGGCCAACTTACTATATTTTCAAATAGCCAAGAAGCGCTCGGCGTTCTAACATCACCGCAACCCTTGTGCCAGAAGCAGACGAACTTGAGCTCCGCATAGATTGCGTCAGCGTTGCCGCCAGCGCGTCCAACAGTGCCTCACCGCAACGATGCGCGACGCCACAAAGCGGTGATGCCAAGACGGACGCGTCTTCCGCTTTCGAGTTACCCAGTTACTCCGTGTTTCAAAATTTGCACGATCTTACTCCAGGGTGAGGATTTTGTACCTCGGCGTTCCAAAATCTACCCGCGTCCAGCGTTTTTCAATCTGTGATGTTACGTGACACGACCCGCCGGAATAACTTTGATCCATTTGGGTAAGATTTGGGACACAGCCTATGAAACACGACACATGATAGGCCCTGCCTGGCTTAATCACCTCCGTGCTTATCGTGATCGCCGGCGCATTCAGCTGCGCGCGCTTGCTTTATTTGGCGAGAGCGAACGCGGAAAGGCGACGAGCACCGTGACAATTCAGTTTCTCGGCGCTGCTTGATTGGCTATAGCAGTTTCTAGCGTACGCTGCGGTTGGATTTAAAGTAAAACATGGTATAGCCACGGTTGTGAGGTTGTTTTTCCCGCTTTGCTCGGAAGAGGTTTTTTTCGTTTTTGTTTTTAACGTGAAACCTTTTTTTGATTAGTTGCTCCGAATTTTGCGAAGCCGAGTTTTGCGAAGCCGTGCAGTGACTTTGGATGTCCTGTAATGCAACGCGCGCGGTGCTGCATAACGGGACGTCAGATACCTTCATACCAACGTTGCTAGAACACTCAGTTGGGAATCTCACCCTCGAAACCTGCGCCGCTGGTGTTCACCGAAACCGAGCAAAATACGATTACAGTGCCACTCCTTTAGCGACGAGTTGAAACATGAAAGGCGGTTCATATGAGTTTGCTAGAGTCACTCAATGTTCCCGGAGTACGGAAACTCCTAGGCTCGAGGCGCCAAGCTGGAGGCTCAATCTTTTTCTTTACTTTGGTCACCGTGACTTTTACAACGCATGGCTTTGCGTAAAAGCAGAAGGAAGAAACTTTTTTTGTTGTGTAGGAACGTTTATTGGAGATTACTACAATATAACTGGCGCGTGATATATTCTAAAATATTCAATTTACAAGGTTTTGTGGCACAATTAATATTGTTTTTATAGAACTATGTCTCACTAGTGATTTTAAGTAGCGCGTCTTGAACTGGGCGCGTTCTAACTTTGGTACGTAGTTATTCGCGGCGCATCACCTTGGGAGCCGGTGGTTGGCATCCCTGGCACCCCTTCCACAGTATATGCTTCGGCGCCAAAATGGCCGATGAAAACCAAAATAGAACAGTCGCAACATACAGTATCGAATACGTTACTCCCGAACCAATACAAGCAGCCGTGCAGTTCTCCGAGTGGCCGCTGCGGAAGAAATGGCGGCATTCGGATCGCGATTAGCTCGGTTCACGAGTACGTATTTGTGCCACTTTTTCAGAGCAGGCTCTATGGCTGTTTCCCAACTGAGTTTTTCTTGTAACGTTGCTAAATATCGATAATATAACTGCTACTGGTCGGTTTTAATTTCCTCAATGTACTGTGTCACTGCTTCTAGACCTTGTGTGAAAACCTGCAGTGAGTCTTTACCACCGAGCACCTGCGACTATGCTGACTATGCTCACAAAATTGCCGTAGTTAACTTTTTTGTTGTTTTCTTCGTTTGTTTGTGAAACATCATCACTGTTCTGTTCTTTCAAAGAGGGAAGTGCGTCGTAGCTTGTTTTGACTACCTCTAATCAAAAGTGAAAAGGCACAACGTGAAATGACGATGTAACTTGATTAGATGGCAGGCGAGCCATGAAAAGCAAAACACTAGATCGGTGACCTAGAATATCGCTGGAAACGTGGGGTCAAGACGCATGTCTTCGTTGTCACTGCGTCTCTAAACTACATTAGTGTATATATAGAGCGCAAGTTTGTCTGCTTCTTGCAGACATGGGTTGCGATAATGACAGAGCACCAAGCTCTTATAGGATGATTGAAAAAAATAGTGGGTTGACATCAAGTCATCTAGAACTATCCTTTCAATCAAAGGTAATCAGAACTCGGCGTCGCTCTGACGTAATTGCAACTCCTCTGCAAGACGCAGACGACTTGACCCCGCATAGTTTTCTTAGAGCACGCGAATGTGAGTTGTGTACCGGCGAGTCGCCTAGGCTATGCAGAGGAACCGAAGGTTCACTTTTCCTGTTTTTCTAGTTGACGAACAATAATCCGACCAATAAACTAAGGCAAGTCTCCAGAAGGACTCTCAAGTAACGAGTTCTTTGAAGGTATGTCACGTTATTTTACAGCTCTTTTGTTATCCTTACACTATTATATGGCGTCCATACCGTGTCCGGCAAAATCGTGTAATGCTAAACCTACTATGTGTTCAGGAGGCATAGTAGGTATTCGTGGCTCAAGCTACGGCTTCCAAAGTGATTTTAAACATATTATATATTATACCATACGAGCAAATCTTTTCAGGTTGCTGAAGATTTAGAGAAAACAATCGCGTGTTCTTTCTTCATTTTGTATAAAGAGCGATGAAAAGACATTTGTACCGCCAGACATCCCACTGCTGATTCTATCTTTCTTGTGACTTCTGAGGTTCCCTTTTAAAATTGGTGAGATAGAGTAGCGAATAAAAAGTTTCAACCATTACGTATCATGGGTCATTCTTGTTTGCAATAAATAAAATATGTAAAAGCACGTTTGTAAAAATGTTTAAATATGTATAAATATCTGAGACAAAGAAATTGGAAAGCGAGAAGTCTTTTTTATCTTCTGTATCTTCGGGTATGTACGTAAACCTTGTGACTAGGTTTTTACTTATGCATGTATAATGTTCGGCAGGTGCATTTTTGTCGTTTTTGTGAGGTATATGATGTTGTTTTTAAAAATTATCTGAAGAGTCGGTGAAACCAAGACAAATCAGTCAGCTTCGCTTACAAAGCACGTCAACAAGTGCTGGCTATAGCCCTTGGGACACAGAAACATTGCCTTTTATGTTTCGCCCTCTAGAGAATTCCTTTTCAAAGCTTCACAAAGCTACAATGACAAGCAACGAATCGCGTCCAACATACGTCTTGACAATCTTTGTAACAGCCTGCTTAACTCTCTCGTTCGCTCTTACTATTGTTGGAGGCGAGACCCTTTGTTTGGTCCCCTGACGAAGAAAAAGCAACTGCCAAAGCTCAATGTCAGGAGGCGAGCAAGTTGGCAAGCCCAAACAATTCCCATTATCCCAGTTGTGCTGGCTCGACACTGCTCGCCTGGCGGACATTAACCCTTGCGTAAGGTGACCTTTAAATCCACTGTATGTATTAATGGCACGTCGTTCTCGACGGGTGAAAAGAAGTATTGGCTTGCGACAACGCGCTTTTTTGAAGGCATGTTTTGCAACAAAGACGTGCACGATCTCACCCGCAAAACAAAAGCAATAGAGAAACAAAGCCACGGACCGTGACAGATCATTGATTCGTTGCAGTGACCCTGGCCAAGTTATCGACGATGTGGGAGAACAATCGTTACATAGTCCCACGGTGTCGTACAGGGTTGGGCAGCATCGAGATACAATGGTATCGCGATAGCATCTCAAAAATAATTTTTAGTGCCGTATATTTGTATCAAGATATATTTTAAAAGTTTTGTATTTCAGAAGAGAAATACAATTAAAATGTGTCGGTTGTATCAGAAAACTTTGCGAGGCTTAGGTATTTCGTTAAATTTGTTGACAAGAATTAGCTTGAGCGTTTCTACGATACATTGAATATCGCCTTCTTAGTGCCAGGGGTCTGAGAATTCATGACATACACCCACAACGGCATCTCTACTGTGGGGATTGATGCTCGGCTGCCGGATATATTCAGGGGTAAAAAAACACAATTAAAAAGCGTTTTAAATATTGGGAAAGGGGAAGGGAGAGGGCGGACGTCCGGCCATTCATTGAAAGAAAATTAGTCTAAGGTCAAATCGTCGAATAGGACAACCCATTCTAGGTCCTTTGCAGAAAGGGCAACTTGCCCTAGGGCAATTTTTCGCATTGGGCGTTATTCCAGGTGAAGGTTATTGTATTGTTATCGTTTAGCTTTTTTTATCTTGAGGCAGCATTGAGATTCAAATATATCGCGATAGTATTTATCAATGCGAAAGCATTAACTGTCCTATGGAGCACAGCCGGCGTTGTCTGTGACCGCGAAAAACAGGCATCTATATAAATGGAAGCTAAAATGGCTGCGACGTGTTCCCATTGGCTGCGACGCGTCATATCAAATGCTTCCTCAATGTAATCGGCAGGGCGCTCAAAATCAAAACGGAGGCACCTCAGAAAAAAAAACACAAAGAAAAGCTTAGCAACAAAGATGCACCGTCCCGGAAGGCGTGGAGCCGGCGGAGTTCGCCGCGCCTGCGCAGTGGGTTAGCCTGATGTCACCACCAGAGCACCGTGTGCGATACTAAGACGTGGCGTGGTACTTGTATGAATAAGCTGCGTGTAGGGATGCTTTCGCATTCCTTCACACAAGCTGTCTTAAGTGTCCTCCTGTAATTTTTTCTTCCCTTGCGGAGATTGCCTGTGAACACTAGCAAAACTGGAAAGTGGGAAACTTCAAAGACGCCTTCTCAGAACACTGAGATAATAGTAACCTTTTACGCATTGCCCCTATCCTCAACTTTTGAGATTATTAGTTTTCAAGTTTCAGTTTCAGATGATTATAGAGTTCAGGCTGTCACTTTGCATCACGAGCTCGCCACGCGCCTGCCGTGCCTCCAATCCGAGGTGTACGCGGAAATAAAAGTGTGTAAAATTACGGAACACTATATACTCCGTTTAATCATAGGGAGTTTTAGCTGATCATTTCGATAACTCCGATAACGATACTCGATACACCGCCGCCGCCTTTGAGCATGCATCGTATCGTTATCGTGTATCGTTATCGGGAAGTCGGAGGTATGGGAACTACCAACCAAAACTCTCTAACAAGTTCGACCGCGGACAGATCTACGATTCGATGGAGGCATTAAAGCCGAGATAAAAGTGTCTCGACATTGCGCTCGCCATTTTTGGTGCGTTTTGTTTTCAACGGCCAAACAAATCACCCGCATTAACAGCGGTGTAATCCTGCTCTCTTTTTTCTATGCGCGATTTGTTTAATTGGCGATAGCAAATGCACAAAGACGACGACCGTTGTGACGAAGCATATATTGGGGCTCCGTGATTGGCTGCATCAAAGTGCAGCCTTGATGCAGCCGAACTGACGTGTAGTATCGCAGTAGCAGCGCGAAACGCTGCACTGCGCTGTCTTGCTCTGATTATGTTTGATCCGTGCACCAGTCACTTTATATTTCTACAGTGCCTCCGTTCACTAGAGAAACAATCATTGGAGAGTAGAAGTTAATCCGAAAACAGCTATTAATGTCCAACGCATGAATGATTCAACACAGGCATTGAGCAAAGCGCACTGGGGCCATGAAGAGAATTGACGAATCCCGGACAAAACAGCCTCACTCGGACAAAAGCTCACCGGGAAAAAATTTCATGTTGGTCACAACACGAGTGCGGACAAGTAGGTGCATGCGTGCGACACTAAAATGCAACAATAAATTAAATATGACAGGGGCATTGTTTGTTGATTAAAGTAGAAACAAGTTTATTCATCGATTGGTTAGAAGCGAATACAGTCCCTTTCCAGTTGCAGCAGTTTTGGTAGATCTGGGTGTACCCAGAACCCCTCGCAAATATTTTTCAAACGATTCTGCAGGTGCAGAGTGGTTTTTCGCACCTGCGTCTCTGGAGGATCACCCCTCCGGACTTGTGTCAATGCCGTGGCAACGAGCGCCTGATTTTCATCTAGGCAATCAGTCAGCCTCCAGACGCTTGGATAGGCGTGGCCGACAAACTTCTGGGACCCGATAATTGATTCTTCGCAGGTAATATTCGTCCGGTCTTTATTTTAAAGAGTGGCGTCGTATATATTCCACCGTTCCGGGGAAACTCCGGTCGTCGTCGGCGCACAGTCAGCCAAAGGGAAGACTTCGCTTTCGGTGCTGCCGCAGAAGGAGCAGAAGCATAACGGAAAGAGCCGTAGACATACCTGCAATCAAAGTAGTCCAGCAGGTCGGCCATGTCACCGGTAGACTTTTCCCTGATGTAGGTTAGTCCTTCAGGCACAAGCTGTGGTGCAAGGAACCCCAGCCGATCCGAAATCCCGTCAGCTTTTTAAATTGGTCATCTGTCTCGTCCTTGTCCAAAAGATCCCAACTCCCGTTCCCTCAAAATATTTTTAAAAAATCGCAACTGAATAGTTTGTATATTACAGTTTTGCTTCAGTTTTCTTTTGACATCACCCTGAAATAATCCTTGATTGCAAATACATTTACGACGCTCAATGATGGAAATGATTTTAATTTTCTTAGCCATTCAGTTCAAATATTACCCTGACCCCTAAGAAAACCCATGCATTAGTAATGAAGAGGCATTGTGCCTAACCTTTGTGTGCGCGTTTCGCGTGACATGAGCACAATAAAAAAGCGAGGTCACAGACGGGTAACTTCGCTTCTTCGGTCACTCTTCGGGTTCAAAAACGTCGGTTCACGAAGTTTCTTGGGCGTGGCACAAGGGTGCTCCGGCATACCTTGAGTCAAGCAAGCTTGATCTTATTACCTTCACTCAGTTTCAATGACCTAAATGTTGGTCCCAAATCGTTGCTTCTCTTCCCTTAATGACTTATCTGTCGACTACCTTTCCGTGGGATGGGATGCCAGTTCTCCTAAAAACGGTGCTATGTCCATCGCGTCCGCCCTTTATCCCAGCCCGTGTTTCTCCCGTGTAGCAAAATAAAAATGAGATGAGCTTTTGTCCGGGTCTGTGAAGAAACGGGTGAGCCTTTGTCCGGTGAGCTTTTGTCCGGTGAGCTTCTGTCTGGTGAGCTTTTGTCCGATGAGATTATGTCCGGTTACCAGAAATTGCAGCCCACACGTATCAGTCATAATATATTCGTTTTGAGTACAGCTGCTCAATAAATTGTTCTTAAAAGTGACCACTAGATTGCGTCTTGGACGAACTGACCTTTTACGAGTTGTCTTATGAGAGTTAACCTATTTGACAAGTTGGCTTTCAAGGAGTTGCTCTTCGAGCAATTGGCTTTCGTCAAGTTGGCTTAGACCGATCGGGGTGCACTAGCTCTCTCTCTCTCTTGTTTACTGTCGGTTTTGAGCAGACAATGCTGCCTTATCGTAGACAGTTCAGGCTTCACTGTCCAATTTCTAATCCACAATGGGAGACTCAGAAACGCTCAAGACGAGAGTTTTAAGTGTTTAAGTGACAGATTACGGTTGGGCCCTCACGTTTCAAGTTTCGCGTCCAACCGTCGTAGAGGACAATGCTGCTCAGCTATAACATCAGGAAGGAATAATCAGATAGATTTTCTCACAAATACAAACACAAAACTGAAAGTCATAATCTTCCAAAGGAAAACTAAAACGAAACAGGGTGTATTTCTGGCAGACGCCTTTTGCGAAGCATGTCAAGCAGTTGTCGGCCTCCGAGTACCTGCTGTGGTTTACTAGGGTCAATAATCATTTCGCTGTCGGTATTTGAGATGGTAGTGAATACATTGAGAGCTCGAGGTAAATTGAGAGGCATAAACTGACATCCAGAAACAAACACAAGTACTGCTAATTTCATTCGCTTCCTACACCGCCCTCTGCACTTGCCACCTTTCAGAAAAGAAATTGTTGCACATTTAAATATGTATTCGAAATACATTTTTAGCTACTTCTGCAGAAATATATCAGAGATATCCCGGAACTGAAAATATATATGTATCACGCAGGTGTAAATCTGCGTGACTACGTTAACGAAAGCGACCCCGGTGACTTCGTTATCAAGTTTTGCGAACGAAGGACCAAAAGAAAAAGTGCACCTTCATACTTGCGCTTAGAGAGTCGCAAGACAGCATCTTGGTTGGTGGCGTTGCATTATGGTGTACGTGAGGCACACTAGTGCCAGTAAGCATGAGTTGAGTGGGAAACATTTCCACCCAACATCGTTACACGGTCCCTTAAGTGACTCAAGATTTCACCAACATTCATAATTTCTTCACCGTTTTCCAGCCAGAGAAGATCGCGGCGTTTTCAGAAAAGAATATGAAAAATCACATTAGTATAACTTTCAACTCTTATATCATAAATCCCGACAGCATTTCGTAAAACGCTAACGTCACGTGCTTTTCAAAAATCCGTCTCGAGTGAATTCGGTGAAAGTTATGCAAAGGAAAAATAAAATCATTAAAAAACATGAAACGAAATTATCAGTAGAACGCTACTTTTGACATTTAAGTAGTTTTCATGAACGAACTTTTGGTAGCGGTGAAATGTTGAGTAAAAACACTGGGCTTGCAAAGACGCAAGCTTGACAAGTAATCCTAGAGCGACGCGAAGTGTCGAAATCATACGTTGGTCTTAATATTTTCTTTCGGTACGCAGATTAAATTGTGACACGTGCCAATGCAACTTATTTTGCTTAGAGAAATATATTTTCAAGAACTCTAAATTGTTGGGAAATCCCTCTATCAAATTTAATTCCAGTCTAAGTGAGTATTCCTAGGTAAAAGAGCGTTTGTTATTACTGTTTTGTATTTCGTTCGAAATTATTGAACTTTTGGAGGACAGGTTCTATACTTAAGCGCGTCGAATATTTTGTCCATTTTATGTTCGAGTTGAAAGTCCCTTCGTAAGAAACATTGCCATGAGAAAATTACGACACTCTTGAGTTTCCCAATGCGTATAATTATAGGCTCTCCAAGAATTAGAAACATATATCGTAGTCAATCTTGAATTTCCTCTTTTCACACATATCAACTAATCGGAACCTAGCAATTAAGGTCCTTGCTGGTCAAATTAAAAGCTGGTTGCATAATATAATCAGCTGTGCATGTAAAATTCAACTTCGATAAGCAGAACAAGTATTTAGGAATACGCACAATTGTTCAACATAAAATTAATATGAAGCGTTATGCATAAAGGCAAACATACAGCGCTCAAGCCCGCTTCTGAAAATGGAACGAACTCAGATATTATTCTTTCTGTTTCAACTTCAATTAAATCTCTACTCTAAAGAAATACCGTGCTTATTCGAATAAACGTTACAAGGAGGTATGTTAAATGTCATCTTGAGTTCCGCCTTGTTACTCGTTTGACCAGAAAGCAATACCAATGCATTGCTTTTGTTTTATACATACATTTGGTCATTTTTCATCTCCTGGTTTATAGTTGCTTCAACCCTATGCTGCAGGTTTTTTTTAACGTTTGTTTGTATTTATTTGAGGAGGATGGATTCATTAAAACCTCGTCTTCAGTTTACTTTTTTTCAGTGGACTCAAACCGAAAAATAAAGGTTCCGGTTACGGTTACGGTTAACGCTTCCTGTTGATAACGGTTTCGTTTCGGTTTTTTACGGTTTCAATTTTTACGGTTTCGGTTACCGGTTACACGTTCCTAAAACCGGTTTATTTTGGTTTTTCGAATAATTTGTCTAATTGAAATGCTAGACAACCACTTCTAATTGGTCAGAAGTTGCACACGTTTCTAGCTTCAACGCTTGTTCACTACATCTACTTACATTCTATAGTTTGATACCCGAGCATACGTTATTACTTCCGCTACTTGGGTATCATCTGCATTCTTTATTATAAATTGAAAAAAAATATTCCTGCTTTGTTGTTGGGCAGAATTTGTAGATAACCCTAAGAAAGTTCCCACTGAGTTCTGGAAGAGCCATTTGCACCTTCTCATCGCTATAGTTTGTTTCAACCTAATACATGCAGACGAGTCTTCGCCCACACTGACGGAAGGAGCAGAACTAGGCAGATGCCTCCGGTGTCGGTTTTCGATTACTTATAGGGGGCTATGCGCAGGCAATCATAGCCACTCTGCCGAGGCTAATATACCTCTGGGAAGGACTCGCCGCGTTCTGGTGCGCGTGCATTGGTGAGAAAGGGACTCTTCTGCAAGTGGACAACACAGCTTTGGCTCTAGCGCTGCACCCCGGCCATGGACGAGCTTTGCCTTGGGCTATTGCCAGTGCCGTTTTTCTTATTTTTCTTAATAAAGATATCTCAATAAAATGGGTTCCGTCGGTCATGAGCCCCGCCGACCTGCCGTTGTGGGCTTGACACGCGATGGCAAGCCGGTGGGCCATTGAGTCCACGCGCTCTCAGCGTGAGACATCTTTTCCTTCTCGTGCAGAGGGCGGCGGACGAATCGAGGAAACGTCCGAACGGTTTCCTGAGCTTTTCAATAAATGTCAATAAATAAATTAATACATAAAGATGGCACAGGGAATAGCCCAAGGCAAAGCTCGTCCACGGCCGCGGCGCAGCGCGAGAGCGAAAGCTCTGTTCTCCGTGTGCAGAAGTGCTCCTTTCTAGGCAATACACGCGCACCACAACACGGGGAGTCCTTCCAGGAGGCATATTGGTCTCGGCAGAGAGACGATTATTGCCTGCTCACAGTCCCCAACATCTACGCCGTAACCGAATCCGGAGGCATCTGCTAATGCGCAGTTGGGTAGAGAGGCACATCTGGTAGTGTTGAGAAGGGAAAGCTACGGGAAAGCGCGTCTCTTTTTTTCATTTAGATTTTTTCAGTTTTCACTCTTGCCGTTGCTGTTCGAACAATAATAAATAAAATATATACATTTATTTTCCATTTAGAATTATTTTTCTAGTCATGTTTTTTTAGCTTGTTGAAGAAATTGTTTTTAAAACATACTAAGCAATCAAAATCTCTTACGGCACAAAATAAAAAGTAAAGTTTAAGCAGCTTCTTCCAAGAAAGACACGACCACAATGTACTCATCAATTGTTATGCAGAACCTTCAGCTTTTTCCGGGGTTAGCATTCACGGCTCTCGAATAAATAAATATGTCAAAATAAATCAAGGGCATACTTATATCAGAGATATGACGTATGTATTCTTCACGTCCAAATATTCAGTTACAGTTTTTTTACGCCGATGATATATTCTTTTTTATATACTGAAAGCCCATGAAATCATTTCTGCAACGCTCCTAATCTGACAGGCTGTCAAATCTTCAATAAAACAGTATTCAAATATAATTAAAATAGTGAATTTAAGAGCGGTGGTCAACCGGCTTTTGTTTTCTCCAGCTGCGACTTATTTATATGTGTAACACCTGAAGATTTGTTTTAAAAATATTTAATGTCGTTTAAAAGAAAAACAGCCTCGACACACTTCAAAATATGTTGCCTTCTTACATCGTTTTGTACCTAAGTAGGTTCTCGAGGAGGTCAAAGATCTTTTGTTATCTTTTATATCTTCGTGTTTGATTTGTTTCTAAAAACGAAAACGAAAACTTTCCACGTGCTTTTTAACGTCTCCCTCTGGGCGTTATTTTCGGGCAATGAGAAAGAAAATGAAAACAAGAATCGTGTTTATGCAAGCCGTCTGCGATTTGGGCGATATGGGCGATCCCAGCGCTCCTGAGTTTACCATCTGCCGCAAAAATATTCCCTGGCGGCTTTTGCATACATTGCGAAACAGAAATCTCGCCTAAACTTGTCACGAACAGTTGGCGCTGCAGCCGATAAGTAGCGCTTAAGCAACGCCGCAACTGTTGGTACACGCCTTGTATAGAGTGTGACGCAACTCGGTAGAATACCCACGGCGCACAAAATATGTTTGTAAAAACTTCCACATTGGTAGTCGAAGACGATGAAGAAGCCAAAAGAAAAGACAGGGCACGAGCGGATCGACCGACGTTCATGAGCAGCGGGAGCAGCGGGGCAGACCGGCTCCAACCGTTTTGCCTGGCTTCGAGGTCCTTCTTTTGCCTGTAAATATTTCATATGAAGTTCACTGTCGATTTAAACACCGCGAACGACCAGGAGTTCCTTCAATGTTTTTGTATCAACAACACCCAGTTTCATATCCTCTCATTTTGTGAATTATTATATTTACAGTTTCGTACAGATTAATATACCGCGTGGAGTGACAAAATTTCTACTTCGCGGAAGTGTATGTGGTGAACGTAAAATTAGCAATATTATATTTTGTAACAAAATTATGCTTTAGGAATAATTATGGAGCTTGCTTGGATAATTTAATAAGATATAATGATATCTCTTACATTTCAATTCAATTCTGATCACTTGGAAAAAGTTTGTGTGTTGCATATTTATAAAGAAAATCTTGTTGGTGTAACGCTAAATGTTATTATACAGTTTTAGAATGCAGAATTCAATTTGAGGTATTTTGCAAAATAGTGAGACTGTGAGAGTATAAATGACGCTGGCTGGAAAGCCATTTTTACACCATTGAGACTCATCGGTACCGTAAATTATTAATATGAAGGAAACGCTAAGAACTCATCGCGTATTCATTCATGCAATTTTTCATTCATTTTTTTACGTGCCTAAAAATATTTGTTCTTTTTTGGTAATAATGTGGAACAAATATATTTGAGATCAGTCGGAAACAAACCTATTGACAAAGAGTCCAACTTCATATGCCAAAATCCGCTGCACCGAGCGGTCTTAATGGGAAGTATTGTACCATGGTTATGCTGTTAAAAGGAGTTTTCGTAGACCGCGTTTCCCCCATCGGCAAGGCTATCGGCATGCAAGCAGCTACCGTGCCTGCATGCCGATGGCCTTGATTGTAAACTTCCGGGTATCGTAGCAGGTTGCGATGAGCGTTGCTGGACGGTGCAAACGGTCTACAAAAATTCTCTAATTAGACCGATCTGATTACATCCCCCAAAGAGAAACAGGCAAATAATCCCAAATGTCCTTCGGAATAATTACTTTTGCTGCTCTCAAAAGATATGTAATGACTGCTGAAATTATGGCTTTTTTCTTTTACCTCTCTTTAGGCACAGACCAAAAAGAAATATATCTTTTCTTTTTATTTGCCATGAACGTGATTTTATTGCGAAAGAAAGTGATATTTTCACACACTAACGGACTCTCTAAAATCCGTTTCAAAAAGGAGCCCCAAGATTTAATAATACTTTACAAAAACTCAAACCCGGCGACGGTTAATAAAATAAATAATTGTGACCTAAGTATAAGCAGTATCGCGAGGCGGCGATATCTATGGATTGTATCATTTGCATAAAATGGCACAACGAACATTATTTTTATGCACATGTGTTAATAGGGGAAAATACGCTTTAAGAAAATACAGAAATGAAACTAATTGCAGAATTTCGTCTCAATAATTTTTTTTATATGCCGTAGCTCGAAGTGTATTTTTAAAAATATCTTTAGAAGGCAGTCGTCCGCTTAATCTTGGCAACATAGTTTAATGCCTTCAAGTCGAAGAATGCACTCCCCGACACGGCAGATTCCCAAGGAAGAAACCAGGAGCACGAAACCCGTCTCTTTCTTATTTTATTTTCTGCTTTAGCGAGCTTCACTGTCTCGGGAAATTAACGAGCAAGTAATTAGATGGTGCTTCTGCCGGAAATAAGCGGGCCCCTCGTCTACGTCATTCTGTCTCAATTGTGAAGGACAGACAAAGAGAAGAAAGATCACATGACCAGATTCGAACACCTTTTCAAGAAACCTTACGATGTCCTCCACTTGCAATATTAGAAGGTTGAGTGCCGAGAACCCCGAGGATTTCTTTTCCGTAAGTGAGCGAGCTGCTATTGGTTGCTGGTATTAAGCGGCATCACAAGCTGTTGGCCAAAGTCATTAACGAGATATACTTACCTCTTTTTTGTTCATGTGTTTCTTTTAATTTGCACGATTGCGACAGTAGGCTAAACGTGAATCACAACAAGAAAAGAAAACATTTGGTTTTGTTTAAGTAAAAAAGTAGTAATAAGTCATGTACAATGATTTATTTATTTTTGTTATTTTCGGCAGTACACTTTACGCACTATTTTAGTCAGGCAGAGCTGTCATACGCATGTTCGATGTGGCGAGTTAAAGGAGTTCAGGAAGAAACTCCTTTAAATGACTTCTGAACCAGCGCACGGTGATACGCTGAACATAACAAGCTGATTCATCGAATGTTTAAGGGAGTTTGCTCTAAAGACCTTTAACATATCCGCTTATACCGTCATAAAACGGACACATCAAAAGCCTTCGGAACTCATTCAGAGGATCGAGGAACCAGCGCACGCCAATAGACGCGAAATTGCGTTTATTCGCCGATGCTTTAAGGGGTTCTGCTCTAAAGGACTTTGAGCGTGCCCGTCCAGCAGGGGTCGAATACCTTTGTCCGACGGTCACAGTCAAGCGCCGTTCACACACTTCCCACCGAGTAAGACCGAGAGAAACAAGACCGGTTTTTAAGCCTGCGGCAACGGCAGATGACCTGACGAGCGGCTGCTGAGCAGGTCCTACGCCGTCGAAAGAGACTTAAAATCGGTCTTGTCTCTCTCCGTTCTACTCGGTTGCAAATGTGTGAACGGCGCTTTAAAGACATCTGATGAACAAACTGCTCTACAGAATCGGCGAAGGAGCTCGCGATTTCGCGCTTATCGGCGAGCGCTGGTTCACCTACCCTTCAATGGAGTTCGCTCTGTAGGCTCTTAAGGTGCCTGTCTGACAGCGGAATTAAGGGGGTTTTAGAATTTTAAGGGAAGGTACTAAATTCTTTAAGTTTTTTTAATTATACCTAATTCTAGCCGTAACCATTTTAAAACGCATTATGCGCACTTTTTTTAGGTGCTCTTATAAAACCGAAGTAAAGTGCGTCTAAAACGCCTTTAAACAGTGATATTACCTTTAATTTCATTTCGCAGCCGTAGACAAGAAAAAAAAGAAAAAAAACAAAAACAGAAGGCTAACATATATACTCGAAAATTCACAAAAGACAATTTTCGGTCAGCTTACTAAGCGGACTTGTCAAAGTGGCAGCTTACGTACGACTAACTTGTTTGGTAGGTCATCTAAACAACTTGTATATTTATTTTATTTTTGGCAACGTTTCCGTTACGCGAGAGCTACCGTGTCTGTTCACTACTTCGACTGATGTCACCGGGAAAAATAACAGATAAAATCAAGAAGAAACGTATAAACGATTTGAAAAGTTTGATATCATAAGTCACGTTATTCCCACATTGCATATCGTGTTGAGAGTGGCCCTTCATACTTTGCACTCAAACCGTAAG
The DNA here is from genome assembly GCA_037355805.1 of Ixodes ricinus. Classification (NCBI taxonomy): domain Eukaryota; kingdom Metazoa; phylum Arthropoda; class Arachnida; order Ixodida; family Ixodidae; genus Ixodes; species Ixodes ricinus. The sequence goes on along the minus strand of JAZHYW010019923.1, from coordinate 183,585 downwards.
CGCTGTGCCCGCGCCAGCACTTAGTCCCTTTTGGTGGTGACATTTCCGCATCAATAAACACTTTGTGGAGATGCAGCCCTAATGGACGCCGGAGCCTCTAAAGGGAGGACCCGCTTCTTGTAGTTTGAACACTTTCATACTATTTGGATGCGGTTACTCTGTCGCTTGGTTCTGACCTATCCTAAATTCGCGTTTTCCGTCATATAATTTGGCACAGAAAAAGTGTCTCAGACACTTATCTCAGCTAAACAATGTAACGTATTGATCAAGACGGGTTCACAAGGTGCCCAAAAAAGAAATAGTTGGTCTAAGATATAATCGATAATTAATTTTAACCTGGTAGTATATGTGTGTATTATTTAGCAATATTTTTGTTTTCTGAAGAGACTTTTCAATTTTTCTTTCTCTACAATGACTTCGGGAAAATACTCTTCTGTGTTTTCAACAAGATAGGCAGGCAAAAGCAGCAACACACTTTCAATCAAAAACGTGTAATGCAAGTAGCCGACAACTTACCTTCTTATACTGCAAATAATAAATGTGATGACATTTCTGGGGGAAATTGCACTGGATTGTCGATAAACCTGTGCTGTGTGCATTAGTTTTCTTCATTTCCTGATTGCTTGACTTATAATTTTAAATAAAACTTTTAGTTGATAATACATAAACACAATTCTGCCTTCATTATCTTTGGGTTTTGTTTATTTTAACTGAAGGCAACTTTAGTGAGTTTAAGTGCAAGTTTTGTTAGTCAATAGCGCATCGTTCTATGCTTGATTACTCTAATTGTATTGCAGTTTTGACATTTTATCTTCTTATCTTAAGGCTAACCTAAAGGTATACCCTTACGGTACATACTCGCAATGTTAGCGCGGTTCTGTCATTATGCACAAATGAAACACGAAAGCAGGAGCACGTGGTCTCCGATACGCTGTGCGCAAGTTCGTCCTCTTCTTGCACAGGGGTCGGAGTGACGTTAGAACGCCGAGCTTCTATTACCTCCGTTGGAAGAATTGTCGGTAGACTATTTTATATTGTCATTAGAATGCTACTGAATATATCAGATGATGTGGAGGTCAACCCAGGTCCATTTACTCAAGACAAAGTGCACAAAATGCTGGAAGTAATAGAGTTGCTGCCGAGCATAAAGACTACGCAAGATGTTCTTCTAACCGAAGTGACAGCAATTACACAACAGCAAATATCGGCTGAGGACAAGGTGTCGTCACTCTCGGTGACACTTGAATCCTTAAAAAAGATGTCGGTTTATTAAAACCCTTGAAGCGAAAGTACAGAGTATGCAGGCCACGTCGGCTGCATTTTCTGAGCGGTTGAGTCAGCTAACCACCAGCCATGATGATTTAGAAAACCGCTCTCAGCGAAACAATCTAATATATTACGGCATCGACGAGGATGGGAATGAAACATGGGCAATATCGGAATCGGAAGTAAAAGTGGCGGAAATGTGCGATAATCTGTTGGCAATCAAACTCGAAGATACGCATGTTGAACGTGCCCAACGACTTCGCCGAATCATCGCAGGAAAAATGCATGCCAAATATCGTTCACCTTTGCTTTTTTTAAAGAAAACAAAGCATACTGCCACAGCGACGTAGGTTGAATGACAGTGGCATATGGTTTGAGTGGACTGCTCAGAAACTATCCGTCAAGATAGGAGAAAGCTTCTAGAATACGCCAAGGCCCAAAAATATCCCAATTCAACTACGCTTCAACAACTTATTGATGGATAAGATATCTTACTATTTGATCGAACAGACATGAGTGTAAAAGGAAGTCCAGCATAGCAACCACTTAATCTTCCTCGGAATTGCGTAAAAAAGATCAGAGCACTGAACGAACTTGTCGTACTCCTTGTGAATTGTCGTAGCATAAAACGTAAAGTTGATTACATTGCCGACCTAATTAACACTACCGCTCCAAGTGTTGTTATTGGGACAGAATCCTGGCTTGATAACACGATCGGGAGTGCAGACGTGTTTCTGTCATGGTATGTTGCTTACCGAAGGGATAGAAGTAGGCGCGGCGGCGGGTATTCTAGTTATTACATAACAGCTTACAAAGCCTTGCTCTTCATTTTTCGGATTACTCTTTTGAAGCTGTTTGGTGTGAGGTGTCCCTGCGGAATGGCGAATTCCTTGTCATCAGCTCCTTTACAGACCACCTGCGTCTATGACGAATCAATCCAACTATTAACAAAATCCTTGTCATTCATTTCTTTTGACAATCTTGTGCTGGGAGGAGATTTCAAATTTCAGGATATGCAATGGGATGAAGGATTGCCGAGAACTTCTATCTCATCCGTACAATATATATCCTTTACCCATTTTATTTCTAGTTTTGCGCTGCACCAGCACGTGTCGGTTCTTACGAGCTTGCACCCTAGAAGTGATATCACGCTCGATTTCATTTTCAGCAATGAAAGTTCTGTTATTTTTTCTGTTTCAGCCATTCCTGGCATTAGCGATCTTATGGCCGTACTGAGAAAATAAAATGCAGGGTGAAAACAGCAGCGCGTGTGCCCCCAAAGAAAAGTTTCCTATACGATCAAGGTAACTACGCGACTATGGCTGACGAACATTTCTCTTTCTTTCATTTGTTTAAAGACCTAGTGCTGATGTAAATGTTGAGACACTCTGCAATATGTTTAAGGCAAGGCTAGAACCCCTTCCTGACACTTATGTTCCATCAAAAGCTATAACCTCCAGAACACGCAGCGACAAGTCATGGATTAACAAAGAGCTACGTGACATCATACATAAAAAGCAAAAACGGCGAGTGTTTGAAAAGTACCGACAAAATAGCAAAGCTGGTCCGCCTGAAGGAGCTTACAGCACTTTTTAAGGAAAATATGTCCTATTTTAAAACTATGTTTCACAACTCCCTTGACGAAAAGCTAAAGCGAAACCCGAAACTATTTTGGGAATATGTCAATGGCTTAACGAGAGGCGTCAGAGGCATTAAAGAATCCGGACGACTAGTAGATAAGGACAATGAAAAGGCGATGCTCTTCCGCAGATTTTTTGAGTCTGTATTTCAGTTACCTATAGACGTTTCCAGCGGCAGTCTCGAACTAAGCGAATGGGCAAAAAATGCTGAGTCACTGAGCTGTGGACGCATGCGCAGCGTCCGATATGCCGCACAACAGAGCAACGGCGCACCCTCGGAAGGCGCTCCACAGCCCAGCAGACAAAGATGGAAGCGCGCAGAAGGCGATTTTGCAAAGGTCTATGGCGGATGCCCTCCTTCATTTTCCATTAATTTAGAAAAGAGTACACCTGATATTGAAAAGAGCCAAGGTGGGATCCACAAACTGGTAAATAATCTTAAAGAAAACAAAACTTCCGGGCCGGATGGGTTATCTTCTCGCGTCCTTAAGGAATCCTCTACAGTCCTCTTGCTGTGTGCCCAGCGAAAGAAAAGAGCCCACGTTGTTCCAGCACACAAAAGCGCACCAAAAAATAGAGTAGACAACTATAGGCCAATTTCTATACTCTGTGTGCTCAAAAATACTAGAACACAAAATTTAGAGTAATCTAATTAAACATCCTGTTATAAACAACTTACTTAATCCCAATCGGCATGAACTCAGAAGGGGTCTTTCCTGCGACACTGAGCCAGTTGAATTTTACCATGACATACCTTATTCTTGTTCATAAAAAACGTAGGTGGACTGTGTCTTTTTTGATTTCAAAAGCATTCGACGTGGTCCCCCATAAATTATTACTGCAAAAAGTAAAGTCTCTTAACCTTTCAGATTGTCTTTTTAACTGGATTACAAACTATCTAAAAAAGAGAAAACAGGCAGTTCTAGTCAACGGGAAAACATCAACTTACGTAGATGTAACGTCGGGTGTCCCCCAGGGGTCTGTGCCGGGGCCTCTTCTGTTCTTAATATTGATAAATGATATTTGCGTTGAAATTGAATTAAGCATTCGCCTCTGCGCAGATGACTGTGTCATCTATAGTGGTATTAGGACTGAATCGGACTGCCTGGCTCTGCGAGAGGACATTGATAGAATTTCACGGTGGTACGAAATGTGGAGACTGAAGCTTAGTATTCATAAATGCTCCCAGATGACGTTCACAAGGAAGCGCCAGCCAGTATCTTTTGCGTACTCAATCGGTGGTAACAAACTAGAGAAGGAGGGATTAGTAAACTATCTAGATGTTCAATTTGCTCATAATCTGTCATGGAGCGCCCACATCGACCTCGACACGGCCAAAGCCAACAGCACGTTAAACGTTTCAAAACGTAATTTCAGGAACTGTCCCCAAACTGCGAAAGCAACTCTGTTCAAAACTAAGGTTAGGCCGATACTGGAGTGCGCCAGTGTTTTGTGGAACCAAATATTGAGCTATATAAGAAAAAAACATACAGCAACTACAGAGCAGGGCTGCGAGATTTGTCACAATAAACTATAATATAGAGAAAGTGCTACGGCTCTAACAAGGCAATTAGAGTGGGAGCCACTTTCCTCCAGAAGAAGACGTCTTCGCTTAAAGTTTCTTCATGCATTTACCATTATCAAACCGCGATGAACAAATCAAAAGTTTATTCAACCACCCAACCTTGTATCTTAGAGATCAGACCACTCAGAAAAAATTGTGAATCGACTGCCCGAACCAACGTTCTAAAATATTCATTTCTTTTTCAAACAGTATTAAAGAGTGAAACGACCTCCCATTGACACCGTTTCTATCTCGCCAAATTCACTTTTTTTACACACTGTCACGTGACAGCTGGGCAGGCTGACATGACTAGGAAAATGTTTTGATCCTTGCGTTGCGAATTTGAGTGATTACTGGGCGGGATACTGCTCTATGTTTAGTTGTCCCTACTTTCATTCTTTTATTACTCCTTGAACGTTGTTGATAAAACTACATCAGTGTTTTTTTACTCATGTGTCACGCGGCAAGCGAGAGTTATTTGTTTTTGCTGTTAGCGTATATTTTCTTCAGCTGATGTTTTTTATCGATCAGGTACCTGGAATGCGAGCAAACAATGCGGCTCTCATCATATTCCGGGCTTGCTTTTGTTTGAGTGTCTTTTTCTGCGTGCTTGCGTTTTCTTGTTCTTTCTTTGGTACATAAGAACAATCGTATTTCTGCCTCCACGACTATGTACCCCCCCCCCCCCTGCAATAATGCCTTCGGGAGCTGCGGGGTAACCCGAAATAAATTAAAAAATATATATAAAAATTAGGCTTCATAGAGAAATAAAATATTCTAAACATAACTGTCCATTAAAATTTGCAATAATTTTTCTATTTAACCACCAAAAATAGTTTTAGAATAATTACAACATTGCCACAAAATTAAACCTTATAACAATACTCTTCAATTATTAAAAGGTTGTGACAAATTACGTACCTTCTTAAGACCAATTCTTATATTTATTGTCTATAGTGTTTGATTTTTTTTTTCAATTCAGCTTCATACTATAATGCTCTGTGTACCCATTCCTACTACAAAACTCTGGAACCCCCTCCAAACAAAATATCTTAATTTACATTAAAGCAAAAATAAATGAAGGGAAAACATTTCTGGAGTAAAATAAAACGGCCCGCCTCGAATATTAGATATTCAATTGATCGGAGCCTCCAATAAATAATACTACGTAGGCAATAATATATATATATAATAATAATATAATAATAATATATATATATTCCTTCGTGAAATACATATTTCACGAAGGAAAGCGTTACACGTGGTGCTTTTTTCTAAGGGTCGTTCCCGTAATTCAATAACATGAAACATTGATTCTTCAGATGCCTTTTTTCACTTTCGTTTTTTCCACCGTCATTTTCTATTTCAATTTTGCTTCCGTTTTGGCGATACAATTTCAACAAATGAAGAATCGCCGGACTTGTGGAGCCAAAATTCAAGTTCGAAGTGCCAAGTTTTAACGTTATATATATATATTATATATATATATATATATATATATATCCGAGATCTTGGTCCCTTTTATAGTAATCTAAATTCCCTAGGCACAATCTTATTGTATGGCGTTCCATTGAACTGAAACCGTGTAAAACGCGCTTAAAAATACGAATCGGGCGGTTATTTTTGTTGCCGGAAAGGCAAGCCGAATTCTTGATTCAAAACTTCCGGAGGGCACACTCTAATCTTAGATAGACTCTTTTTTTTTTTTGGGTGGAAGGGCGGAATATTAGAGTATGTTCGATTTACTGTAGACACACTAACCACTAAAGAAAGGCATGGACGGGGTGAGCAACGCTCATAATAGCATCGTTACGTAACCAATAAATTGGAGGGCTTAATCGAAGAGAACGACGAAACCATGTGCCGCCATTTTCTCCGCAATAGTTAGCGGAAAATTCGCGGTTACACTTTTCGAGGCTTCACTTGACCCGAAGACCTAGACTATATAAACGTTTCACGTTAAAATACTGGTCGTAGCTGTTTGACAACCACGATTCTTGGTTTGTGATTGGCTCTCCTGCACTCCTATTGTTTAATGCAACACCCGCCTGGTTGCGGAATGATAAGACAGTCGGGAATCCCACACTGAGATTTCTAAGCTCCTTGTGAATATGGGCAAAATGCTTGAGTTGTTCCTTCAAACAAAATTACGCGAATTAAAAAAAATATTGCTTGTGTGTTTTGCTTATTTATAACGCGTCACCGTCGGTAAACTGGCACGTCAGAGCTCGAAAGACATGTGAGCGTTCATTTTGAGCGGCACGCTTTATCGGTATGAGTGAATGTTTCTTTAGAAAAGCATATTCTGAGAGGGTAGAGCAAAGGCAGCCTAATATATCTGGCGATGCTCCATTCCCCTTTCCAAAGCTATAACCCTCTAAGAATAAAAAAACGGTGAAATTTGCACTTGGATGAATACATTACGTACAGCTCGCACAGCGTAGTAAACGATAAACGCAATGCGTAAAGTGCAGTAAATAAATATTTAAATGCGTACGGTGCAGTGTGAAGCAAAAAAAGAGTCTCAACGTTTTTTTTTTGTTTTCTTAATGTAATAAATTAATATAGATCGTCTACTCAAGAAAATATTAACAAAACACAAACCCTAAAAATTAAAGTGCCACCCTTTTTTTTTTTTTTTTTTTAGAAAGACAAATTGTCAATGCTGCCGCTCTGAATTTGGCGTTATTTTTCCGCCATTCCGCACACTGCAATAATTCACACTAAACGGAGAGTCGACCTCCAGCGAACAAGGCTCCCTATGATCAAGCTACGAAATTGCTAAGCCTTCCGCGCGTTAATTCCAGAATTTATCCCGGCAACAATGAGGGCGACCAGCTCGGCCAGCGCGGTCCAAAAGACTCGGACGCTTTGGAAGGTCGCGCTCCAGTGAGCATTCAGAAGAGCAGTTAATGAGTCTGAAGGGGATCACGTGACCTCCCTCGTCCCCTCATCTTCTCTCCGTCCTTGCCATGCATCCTCCTCAAGCTCTCGCGAGGTCTCGCGAGATCTCGAGAGATCTTTTCGAGTCCTGGTGCGAGTCCTTCTCCCTACACGTGACCTGCCTTCATACCGCAATTAGGAGCTATTAGTGCGTCCGAGCACGCGGCTGCGCGGACCTAGCGCAACCGGCATGCGATTTGTTCTTCCGAGAATCCTCGGCAATTTTTTCTTCTGCCTCTCCTCCTTCCCTCTTTCTTCGTTGTCCTTTGTGCCGATGGCTCTGTTTGAACGCGGCGTATGCACAGCAAGGAGTCGTCTCGGAAAATGAAAATGGGCATAGTAAGCAGAGTGTGAATTGCAATATTGCCTTCTTTTTGCGTAAGGTGTAATAGATACCATGATGCTTGGGAAATTTTTGTGTTACATTAGAGTACACGAGTAAGCGGAAAAATGATTAAGTAGAAACAGCACCAGTTATTAAGCATTTGTAAATCGTTTGGCCATCCTGCAACGCTCTCCGGAATCCGCCTCGAGTTTCTGAATCCTGCAAACAAGAAAAGTTGCGCGCAGGTGCAGTAGCGGCATGTTTGTGTCGTTGTGTCGTAGAGCGTAGAGGGAAAGGGAACACGGTCTACTACGACTCTCTAATATCTGTATGGTGGTTAGGAAGCCCAAACAAAACAACGAACCTCCAAATATCTTCTTTAAAAGCATCTCCGTTTTTCTGACGTGCTGTGATTTTGACTACGTTGTTTCTCAGGATGACCTGAGCGTTTTCGTATAACTTCAAAGTGTTTAGTGCTACTTTCTGTTTTTCCTGTTTCTGCCATGAATGCATCCTTGATTGAACCAAGCCTTTTTTATACACAGACATCTGCATCATCAGAGTTGTCGGTCATTCATCTGAACATCAGAAGCTTACGCAGTCATTTTGACGACTTGCTGTGCTTATTATCAACACTCAAACATGATTTTCATTTCATTGCACTCTCTGAGACTTGGCTTAGCAATAATACGAGTAATAACTTTAATATACCCGGCTATAATGCACTATACAGTCATCGTCACACGCAAAGTGCAACATTCTCGTCTTCATTGCACGGCGGAGTTGCACTTTACATTAAAAACACACTTCCATTCAAGCTACGAGATGATATTAAGATTACAACTAGTCTATGTGAATCATTATTTATCGAAATTCTACCAGACCCTACATCGACTAGCCTAATTCCTCACAAAAGAAAGAACACAATTATTGGTGTCATCTACCGTTCACCGAATAACGAAGTCGAAGATTTTTTATTCACCTTGAACAACACTTTTAATAACATTTCAACCACGAGTTCCGACGTTCTTATCATGGGTGACGTAAACATCGACACTTCAGCTGATACATCGCTAACTTACAGATACCTAGATTTACTTGCCGGTCATGGAATGGAACAATGTTTGACAGCAACTACCCGATTTGGTGACACAAGACACAGCATTTTAGACCACATAATCACTTCTTATCATTCACCTGATTTCACAATTGGCACCATCGCTTCTGATATAACAGATCACACACCCATTTTCGCTGTTTCCAAGGTACATAATAAATCTAAACAATTAACAGAAACAATTCAGTTTTACGATTACCCGTTAATACTAAATATACTAGAGACGAAGACATGGGAGACAGTCTACCAAGAACCTGCAGCTAACATAAAGCTAGAAAATTTTTTAACAACCTTCAAAGCTTCCATCCAGCAAGGTACCAAAACTAAAATTCTATCTCGCCGATCCGTCAAGAAAAATCCGTGGCTAACAAGTGGGCTACAACGGTCCATCAATCATAAAAATAACATGTTCAGAAAACTAAAACACAATCCCTTTAACCAAAGCCTCCAAAATAAGTACAAGTTGTATAATGTTATGTTAAAAAAACAATTAACACAGCTAAACAACAGTACTTCTATAACAAGCTCGCCAAGACTTCTAATAATCCTAGAGAGTCCTGGAAAATAATTAACTCTGCACTGAATAACAAAGCTGCTGAACCGACCGTGTCAGCCTTAAGCACTAATCAAGGCATAATTACAAACAAACAGGAAATTGCTAATTCATTAAATGACTACTTCACAACGATCGACACAAATATACAGTACCTTCCATTCCCTAATTCAGCCAATGACGCTCCAAGCATAGTTCGAAATGATAAAACTTTCTTTCTTCATCCAGTTGACCCAAACGAAGTTTGTGAAATCATTAATACACTAAAAAATACATCGTCATCGGGATATGATGGAATAAACACTATAATGTTAAAACATTGCAGCCCCATCATTGCGTACCCTTTGAGCGACATCATAAACACAATTTTTACGACTAACACTTACCCTGATGCACTCAAAATTGCTAAAGTTATCCCCATATTTAAAAAGGGGGACAGGCTAAAACCGGAGAACTACCGACCAATTGCGATTCTTCCTGTTCTTACTAAAGTAATCGAAAAACTACTATTAAAACGACTGAACAAGTTCTTTTCTGAAAACAATTTAATAACTCCCTCACAATATGGATATATCAAAGGAAGATCTACTGAACTTGCTTTACTTAATATGGTTGAAAGGACAAAGCAAAATATAGAAATGAAATTATTAACTATGGGCATTTTTGTTGACTTATCAAAAGCTTTTGATTTGCTTAATCATAACCTTTTAATACAGAAACTAAGTGCATACGGAGTTCGCGGTGGGCCCCTCAATCTAATCAAAAGTTACCTTGCTAACAGGAATCAATTTGTCAACTTATCAGGCACAGTGTCAACCACAAAATCTATTTCCATTGGGGTTCCTCAAGGCTCAATTCTAGGTCCCTTTCTTTTTGTTGTATTTATAAATGATTTGGCAGGTTATTTGAAACAAGATTGCGTTCTTTACGCCGATGACACTAATATTTTCTTATCTAACTCTAACGTCACAGAACTTTATGAAGAAGCTAACACTACTTTAGAAAAGCTAGAAAATTGGCTTACTTATAACAAGTTAGTACCGAATGTAACAAAAACACATTATATTATATTTTGTGCAAAAAATAAGCAAATACTAGACACTCCCTTATTAAGATTTGCAAATATTAATTTAACACGAGTGTATGAAACCAAGTTTTTAGGACTAACCCTAGACTACCAATTAACATGGCATCAACACGTAAAAAATACTACTAACGCGATATATAGAAATATCCCCATTTTATATAAATTACGTCATATATTTCCCATAAAAACCCTGCTAGTAATTTATCATTCCTTCATTCATAGTCATATATTGTACGGATTATCTGTTTATGGACTGACATACAAAAACACACTAAAACCGTTAGAAACAGCTCAAAATACAGCCCTGCGAGCAATGCTTTTTACTAACAGACGCGAAAACACTAATTTTGCATACCCTTTACTAAATATTTTACCAGTTCATCAGTGCATCGAATATCGGATAGCCTTGTTAACATTTAATTTTCTAAACAACCACACAACCTGTTCATCGATCAAATTGACTCATCAAGACGCCGCGTATCCTTTCCGCTCTCATTTTCAAACGTCACTGACGGTACCACCCATAAGAACTAACTATGGCGCATTCACATTCACTTACATTGCAACCAAAATATGGAACTCGCTCCCAC
>JAZHYW010019923.1:162500-165000 GCA_037355805.1 Ixodes ricinus | reverse complement strand
GGGATAGGCCAAATAAGAGACCACTCGTATTACCGTATCTCCATAAAATTTCACACAACTTGAAAAAAGTTGCCTCGAGGTACATGTGCCATTGCTGTTTTCCGCTCTGTGTAAGCTGGCCCAACAATGCGCGAGAGTTGGCGATAAGATGGACAAAGGCCCCGCTTGCTCGGTGAAGCATGAAAATCAATATGTTGTATGTTGTTTGCAAGGTGGAAGTTGTGTACAGGATTCCACTAACGTGTGGAAAAGCCTAAGTCGGTCAGACGGACAGATGTGTTAATCCAAAGACTGCGGGAGCATGTGTTGTCGTTGCGATCGGTGGTGGGAGCTGTAGGGGGGCATCTGCTATTGCATTGTCATGAAGGTGAGTGCCAATCCATCTTCACTAAGACTGGTATCATTGGCAATGGGAGGGACAGAGTAAAGAGAGAAATGTTAGAGGCGCATGCAATTATCAAAGCAGGCGCGAACGGCGTAAGCCAAACGTCACTGGGCTTAAATAGCAAAAATATTGTTTTTTTTTTGGACACGTGGTGAATGTGTAATGTGACGTGGGCGGAGTTGCTGTTTTCTTTGTTTTGTTTTCATGTAATTAAAATTCAGCTGAGAGTCTGCGCTTGTCCTGTTTGCACTTCCTTTGCTCCCCGTTTACAGTTCGCTGTTTGCTTTTTCGTAGGAAACAACAGGGATAAAGTAAAAACCCAAATCTCTAAACTCAACAAAATGACTAATGCGCGACCAAAAAATCTACCTCGTCCTGGTATCGAACCAGGAACCTCTTCATTTCCACTGGAGCGCTCTACCTACTGAGCTAACCAGGAGTTAGACGTCAGTAAAGGAAACGGGTTTTATCAGCTGCCACCAGGCTCGCGCCAACAAGGGTAAGCGGCCTGCGTTTGAGGGCACGGATAAAATGCAATTTATGCAAAGGTGCAAGCGAGCTGATATGTATGACAATAATAAACCCTGTAGAAGGGGAACAAAGGACACAGACAAATCTCCGAACGCGGGTGGTGACAGGTGCGCGACCGAAAATTGTTGCCCGTAGAATATTTATGGAGTAATATATATCTGTCATTAGACATTTTTTTAAATGGTAAATTATTATAAATACACTAAAGAACACTTTGTTTTCCTATCTATAACCGCCTATAACAAACCTCTAAATGTGGTGCTGCCTCTTCATCTTCGTTGACTCGATCGAAACCTAAACCTTGATAGAAAAAAACGAAATATTTCAAAGTTGGCAAGTTTAGATGTAAAGCAGGTTTAAAGAACCCCTGAAAAGAAAAAGAAACTTTTTTTATTTTATCATTCTGGTTGGAACACTTGTAACAAAAAATACATTTTACGCACAAAAAAATAATTTTAGCGCAATATTGTCGCGATATATTTATTTGAAAATCTGCCCGAAATGTCCATGACGTCACGGGTCATTCCGGAATGACCATCTCGGTCGTTCGCTCTTTCCACCTCAACATGAAGGCGAACCCGCGATCCACCTCTTTTCCACGCGCCCGAACTGCCGATACACAAAATAATCGGAAAGGAGGTGACTACCAACTAAATTGCATTTTGCGCCACCAATATTGTTCTAATTTTTTTTTTGTGTTTAATGAATTTTTTTGACATATCCTATCCAGAATGTATAAAAACAGTTTTGTTTTTAAGGGGTCTTTTTCAGGGGCGCTTTGTAAGTTCTTGACGTGTTATCAGGTGGGAGTAATTAAAATAGAGGACATTTAAAGCAGGAGCTCGACATATCAAGCCCCTATCTGTCCGTTGCGTTTGAAGTCCGTCAGTCTTTTTATATATTTTTAAAGTTTTTTTTAATAAACGTTTTTTTTTCCAATTTTGCATTAATCAAGGGTGTGTGTAATCACCGTTGAATTATTTTGGGGTTTTATTAATGATTCTTGGTGAACATAACACGGGCTGTACATTAAATATCTCGTCAAATTTCGAAAAGTTGCACACAACTTAAACGTGTAAAAAAAAATTTTTTTTAGACAGGCGTTGTGATTTTTAGTATAATTCATTTTAAAGATTTGCAAGACTGTTTTTTTATGTTTGTGCAATAGTCATCCGTATTTCAGAAGTTTTATGGTTTGTCTTCTGCCTTAACAACCTGTACTTTCGGGATTCAATCATTATTTACACCACTCTGATCATAAAACTTGCATTCCTTCAACAATGAAGTGAAGCTTACTGCCTCAAATGAAAGCTGTACTACCGAAAGAATCCTGCCCCTTCAATATTTGATCAGTATACCGACGAAATATAATGCCACAGAAGCGGACAAAAAACCTAGACGAATTATTTTTTTGTACAGGAGGGGTGGCCCGGGGGGGGGGGGGGGGGGGTGGCATTTGGGAACCTAGTCCAACTTATCGTATTCTTTGCTTTTCGAGCTATTTTTTTTTATGCAGTTAGAGTCAAAGATAAGAAGGCTTGCATAAAGGTCACACGATTTTTTTTTTCTGGGGGTTTTGGTTTG